>WTXL01000320.1:0-20480 GCA_022376525.1 Russula vinacea
GTGCTTCTTGCAGTTCATCCAAGTAAGGTGTATGCTGTTGTAAAAGAAGCCCTCGAAGGAAGTTGAGGTTGTTGGCATCAAGAATTCGTCGTTGTCCTCTTTTGAGTGCGTTCATATTTGTGGTTGTGCCGAACATCCTTTGATTGCGCAAAACAGCATAAGCAGCAGTCTTCTTGATACCAAGTAGATCACAGATTTCCTTTACAGTAAAGCCTTGTCTATGAAAGAGGATAGGGATGCAATCTTTGATGTCTTTTGAGATTGTTCTGGTAGGCATGAGTATGAGATGCGAGCTTGGACGTGAGACTGCTTGGCATATTTCTGGCATGTTTTGGCGACATTTGGCATATTACATAAGACAGAAATCTGTCACGACTTTTTCCATATAATTATAGGGGGTCTAATTTAATTCAGTTTATGGGTTACAGGTGGGTTATGGGACAAAATAAATCAATTTTGACCGCGGATAGAACCACTTTCTATCCGCGGAAACATTTCAATGTCATAGATTGAGCGCGGATAGAAACACTTTCTATCCGCACTCGTTTGAAAGGTATTGATAATACCTTTCAAATGGCATATTACATGTGGCACTAGCATGATTACATCTTGAGTTATAAGGCATTCTTTGAAGGGTATCAGATCTAGTAGGTGCATCTTATATTCATAATAACTTAAAAACCGCGGATAGAAACCATTTCTATCCACGCTCATTTTAAAGGCACTAAGAAAAGCTTCAAAATGGGATGCTGCACGAGCTATTAGCACAAATATATTCAGAGTTATAAGTCATTCTTTAAAAAGTATTGATTTCCATAGGGCCATCTTGTATCTGTAATACCAAACTAACCGCGGATAGAAATGCTTTCTATCCGCGCTCATTTGAAAGGTAATGATAATAGCTTTCAAACAGTATAATGTGTATGGAACTAGCATGCTTAGATCCCAAGTTATATGGCATTCTTTGAAGAGTGTCAACATATGTGGTGTATTTTGTATTTATTATAACAACTCAACCGCGGATAGAAAGCCTTTCTATCCGCGGGTTTTTAAAGGCATTGATTACAGCTTTCCAATGGTATAAATCATGTAGTGTAATCCTTACTATATTATGAGTTACAAGACATTCTTTGAAGAGTGTCAATTTATGTAGGTGCATTTTGTAATTATGATAACATTACAACCGCGGATAAAAACGCTTTCTATCTGCGCTCATTGGAAAGTATTAACAATAGCTTTCAAATGGCATATTACATGTGGTGCTAGCATAATTATATCTTGAGTTATAAGGCAGTCTTTGAAGGGTATCAAATTTAGTAGGTGTATGTTGTTTCTACAATAACTTGAGAACCGCGGATAGAAACTCTTTCTATGAGTGGTCATATTGACGGCACTAAGTAAAGCTTTAAAATGGGATGCTGCACGATCTATTAGCTCAAATATATCCATTGGTATAAGTCATTCTTTAAAACATATTGATTTCTATAGGGCCATCTTGTACCTGTAATGCCAAAATAACCGTGGATAGAAATGCTTTCTATCCGTGCTCATTTGAAAGGTAAAGATAATAGCTTTTGAACAGTGTAGTGCATATGGAACTAGCATACTTATATCTCAAGTTATAAGACATTCTTTGAAGAGTGGCAATTTATGTAGGTGCATTTTATACATATGATAACATTACAACCGTGCATAGAAAGTGTTTCTATCCACGCTCGTTGGAAAGGTATTGATAGTAGTTTCCAAATGATATATTACATGTGGCACTAGTATAATTATATCTTGAATTATAGAGCATTCTTAAAAAGGTATCAAATTTAGTAGATGCATCTTGCATTCACAATAACTTAGAAACCGCGGATAGAAACACTTTTTATCCACGGTCATATTGAAGGCACTAAGAAAGGCTTCAAAATGGGATGCTGCATGATCTATTATCTCAAATATATCCAGAGTTATAAGTCATTCTTTAAAACATATTAATTTCTATAGGGCCATCTTGTATCTGTAATACCAAATAACTGCGGATAGAAAGACATTCTATCCGCGGTTGTTGAAAGAGTATTGAGATAGCTTTCAAATAATACATATGCATATGCATTACATATGGAACATGCATGACTATATCTCGAGTTATAAGCCAAACTTTGATAGATACAAGTACATCAGGAAAACTCGAAGTTGCTTTATCATTACTTTTTGTGCTTTTTATGCTTGATTCAACTTAAATTGAAAAAATGCCCAGAATATTGCTTATTTCTGCTTTGTGTATATTCCATTTAAAGTAATATCAAGTAAATAAGTGATAGAAAGCAAGATAAAGCATACAAAAGTGAATAAGTAAGACAAGTACAAAATTGCTTTTCTCACTTATTCACTTTTATTTACTTTATCTTTCTTTCAATTGCTTATCAACTTTGTATTACTTTAAGTATGATAGATGCTGTTCTGTACTTGTTTTACCCATTCACACTTATTTACTTTATCTTTCTTGAAATTGCTTTGGAGTCCTTTCTGTTACTTACTTACTTAGTATTACTTTAAGTTATATACATGCTAATCTGTGCTTGTTTTTACCTATTTACTCTTATTTACTTTATCTTCCTTGGCATACCTTCCTGTTACTTATTTACTTTGTTTTACTTATATTACTTCAAATGATGTACATGCTGATCTGTGCTTGTTTTACCTATTTACTCTTATTTACTTTATCTTCCTTTCTACTACTTATTTACTTAAGGCTTGCTTCAAGGTATCGTCACACCACGGACCCTGCACAACACTGCACCCATTTTCGACACTGATCCCGTGCACGCAGCATACTCACACCCACAGTTGCATCCCAGAATGGGGCCGCGTCATCGAGGCGCGGAGGGACACAACGTCGCATTGTGTCCCAGGATGAGGCGATGGGGAGGGGAACAGCAGCACGGTGTCCCAGTCCCCCAGAACGAGGCACAGAGGGACGGAGACGTTGTGACATGTCCTAGTCTCCCAGAACAAGGCACAGAAGTCCAATACCTTACGGCGTCACTCATCAAGGCCCAAGAAAACAGGCTGAGGTTGAGACAATGGGTACGACGTGTCATCACATGAGCGAGATGAAATCTTCACGGGATCCTCATCATCTTCCGTATGACGAAGTGAGGGTTGGAAGAGCGCGAAATCAGTTGGGGGCTGGGTGCCGAGGACAAGACTTGTGGTATGACAAGACATGAACTAGCTACTTGTTCCGTTCGTGTGGTGTTTTGGAGAGGTCATATGAGAATATATCGGGAGCCAGGGACTCGAGTCTGTTCAAGGACTAGATCTGGACGCCTGAAATAGTATGCCTATCGAACGAATCAGCGTTGGGGCCTGAGAGCACGAAGGGACGCACGCAACATGATGCCGTGTCGCGGGACGAGGCGGAGGGGGTGAATGGAGACGTTGTGTCGCGTTCTAGAACGAAGTGCAGATGGGGTGATCGCGTCCTAGAACGAAGAGAGAAGGGTCAGTGACGTTGTTTCAGATACAACTCACTCGGGATTCGTTAACGCCCCGGCACACTAAAACCCTCTCCGGCCCAAGTAGGCATCCTCGATATTGGGGACAGTTCGCTGGTGCTGGCAACGTCGACGACGGGATTAGAGTACCGTGACTCAGACTTCTGTGTTGACGTGCCATCGGGATAATTCTGCAGCCGTTGCTCGTAACTTGAGGGTGGGAGATGTACGTATAGCGGATGTGATCGGGTGCCGTTCGATGTGCGGTTCCTGAGGCGAGGACTCCACCATAATGACCATCACGCTCGACGCAGACGAGCTCATGTTCAGAAAAAAAAGTATTAGATGGTGGTAGGAGAACACGGAAGAATCGTAAGGCTTTTGCCGAGGGTGAGCCCAATAAGTGGAGCTAGACCAGCCCGAAATCTGGACAGGTTGGACAGATTCTGAATGGGGCGTCGAGTAAAGATACGGTAAGATCGACATCAGTCGACCCGAGTAACTGCGCTCTCTCTCCTAAGCCGTTCCCCAGGACTTTTTCCTGTTCTTTCTTCAAGAACCCCATACCTTTGGACTTCGTACGAACGTGCTCTTGTTGTTGTTTGATGGCCAGGAAAGGGTCATCGTCGACTTTGGCTGCAATGTCACGCAATATGTTTGCATTATAAATGGCGATAAGGTCCTCGATCTGAGGAGAATGGTAAGGGAGTGAAAGTTGTATAAAAAAAGAAATGAGTTTACCTCTCTCTTCGAATCACTTCCCTTGTCCGAGTCATCATGGATCTTCTGGTTTTGACTGGGCTCGGTAGCGGGTGTACACCCGATTTCCTCATTGCTCTGCCCCTCTGAATTTTGATCTTGCACCGATGTCTCCGACTCGGTGTCAGTGGCACGATCGGTTATCATGGCGGTCTTCGCTAGCCCTTGCGGTTATTGGAGGTTTTGGCGGTGAGCTTGGACGTAGGCGTTTGTGATCAAGAGCGTTGTGGCTGAGGAAAGACGCCCGTCTAGAAAGAATGAGTCTGAGTGGTGAGTGTTGATGTTGTGGCCGTGGCCGTGGCCGTCGCGATCGTCGTGGTAGTCGTCGTGACTGGGCTGGTCTGACGTCAGAAGAATGGGGGATATGTTGCGGGAATACCGAATACGAGTTACATACCACGAGTCTAACGTGTAGTCACGGCAGTGGTGTTGTGGGCGCGGGCGGGGTCGTATCCCAAAGATGCGGAGGAATGACTACGTAGGGTGATAAGGACAAAAAAAAAATGGGGACACTTGTGGCGTGTTAATGTTGAGGGGCTGCTCGACTGTCTCCCTTGAGTTCACGCGTCGAAGGACTTGACCTTGATGGTGTCCTGATGCTTCCACCCACGCTTGCCCGGGTTGCCGTCTTAAATCGTTGGACGATGTGACCAGAATTTCCTATTCATTTTCACTATCAGAGTTGCTGACAACAGCGGAAGAGTTAGACTGGCAAATCGTCGATAAAAGCAATACAGGAGTCATGTCTGACAAGTCTCAATAACCTCCCTGTGCATCGCATCCCGTCTCCGTTTGCTGCTTGGTCCTGTGAGCCCATTGCGACGTTATCATGAACGGTCATATTAAATAGGATCGCGCCCCAGGAGATTGCTCTGATTTGTTGCGGCGTCCAATACGTGTCGAGGTACTGTACATCCAGTTTGTGCCTCCTCGTACGTACTATGTGCGAAGGAGCCGGGTAATGGTGGATTTGCGAGTCACCAACGATAAAGGCTGTTTCGAATGCAGGGAAATATATTGTGACGATATCAAGGCGAGAAGGAAAGGCGAGGGGATACGCAAACATGACTTCATGAGGCGATTTCAAATGCATGATGGTCAACATACTTGTTGATGTAAAACGCAACAAAGGCGTCAAGAGTGTCGTGAAGTGAGATGGAACGTGGGATAGGGTTGTCGCCATAGATAGGAAGTAGATGTGCAGCACGGACAACGCAGTCGAGGTGGATAACCGAAATGTCAGGCAAGCCATCATCTGTTACAGCTGGTTGTACCATCCACATTCCAGTATCTTCATCACACTCATCGCTGACAAGGGAAAACCAGCGTACAAGGGCACAGGGATAGGTCACACCCCTGAAATTGAGCGAAAAGAAGCGCAAGATACGGACGACGTCGAGGCCGCGCATGCCATCAAGTTCTGGGCGGGAGTTGACAAAGGCACAATCATAACGAGGGGGACCCTGTCGCCATGACGGAGTTGCTCGGATATGTTCTCGATGCATGCCACCAACACCACTCAGGTCACTTGGAGCGTAGTATGTGGCGGCAGCAGAGGTATAAACTGAAATGATCCCAGAGAATATAGGACAGGCGTCCAAACATACATCGCTTGAAGTGATCCTACTTTCAGGATACAGTTGATCGTATAAAAACCGCCGTATGAGTTCTGGTAATGCAGGCTGGTGGATTTCCTTGGCGAGGTCGGTTACGTTACGTTTGTATTCTGTGAACAGTTATCTCGGAATGGAGTTTGTCGATTAAGATACGTGAACTTACGAATAGTTCGTGCGAGTTCTACGTAAGCCTGGACTGCTGGGCCCTCGACGATTGCGTTGTCGTTGTTGTGCGCCCTTCTGTCATCAGCATCATTTTCTGGGTCGACGTCATTTTCGTCTCGCAGTTTTTCTAGGGTGACGAAATGTAAGAACGAACGTTGGAATATCATAGAATGGAAAACATACCAATAGAATCCAGTGCTGTAGAGAGGCATGTACCATTGAGCATACCACGCTCAGTGAAGTCCATTCGAGCAGCGGCTAGTTTGTCGAGACGTTGGTTTGTGAGTAACATTTGGCCCAAAGGCTTGTAGCGATTTGAACGCCGCCATGGTTTCTTGATAGCCCGAATATGCATTGACTCAGTAATTGATGAACAAAGCCCATTGGGCGCACCAAACGCCCAAATCAACGAGAAATAGTGAGTCATTGAATGTTGCTGCGGAAGTGCAAAGCCATCAGGACGAATACCAAGTACTTCAAAGATGTCCCGATATCGGTGGAATCGTTCGAGCGCGTCTCGTAGTTCAGTCAGAGTTTGTTCGGAAATGACATTCCGCCGTGCGATGTAACAAAATTCTAAGAATGCCCGAAATGCCCGCAAGATATCACGGGGGACATAGCCTTCGATGGCGGGAAGATATACCTATCAATTTTGCAGTTAATGACTCATAAGATCATCTAAGTGTATATACCTTCATAAGAGCCTTTGAATCGTCGCCGGTCCATTGGGTAAATCCTCGGCCCTGGGGAAATCGACGTAATTCAGAGAAAGGAGGTGCTACAGCAATTCTAAATGACCGGTATTGAATCGTATAAACCAGATATATCGCATTTCAACTTACCGACGATCAATGTCATCAAGGATCGGGTTCGATTGCGCTGGACCATATGTTGCGACCAGATAGTCCCCGACCCAAGTGACTAGGTGATCCTTGAATACGCCCTTGATAAGTTGATGGAGTAAGTCTGGCGCAATTTGTTTGTGAATGTCTGCTCATGGAAAATCATTTGTAAAAGGCTGATCATACTCACAATTAGCAGACAGCCTGAGGTTGAAATGGACTGGGATATACCACAATATCTCTGACAAGACCATACCCCACCCATAGAGGCCCTAATTCCAATGTGCTCACGATCATTTCAGTATGCTCACGGGAGCGTCGCCCACCCTCGCCATCAAGGTTGGTGTTCTTCGCAGTACATCTATATTACTAATGAGATGAGTCATGCAACAGGTGTCAAAAAGGGCAGACCATGGGCACCACCCCTGTACGACACAGGCGAGGAGAGCTTGCTCAGGGTAATCTGCAATGTAGGCTGCAAGACTGTAAATAGCTTGTCGAAAATGACCATCAGCACAGCGGACAATCTCTGGGGTTTCCATTCCAGGTTCGAGAGTTTCAAGAATTTTGCTGAGCGACGAATGAAAAATTTGTCTTCGGAATTTTCGAAATTTGGTATCATTCGCATGAGCCTTGTCGGCTGCGTCACGTCAATTACTGTAACTATGAGTCTTAATGGAACAAAAATACATACTTTTCGGAATTGTGAGAATAGCAACGAGTGCAATGCCACCACAATGTGCTCGACGGATATTATTGTGAATGGAGCCGATTGACAAATAAAGGGGGTAGAACTGGTTGTTGCCTGTCATTACAGAGGCGTCGTTTTATCACTTCCAAGAATGATTGGGACAGCATAGCCCCATGCGTCCCAGGGACTTTTGCTATTTCATCCTCAAGTAGATGTCAACGAGATAAAAGGAGAACCGGACCCATAAGGACGTACTGCTTCCTCCCAAGCCCAATCTCCAGACATAAAATTCTTGTATTTGCGAGAACCACTATCGTCAAAGATCTGAACGGGTGAGTATCAAAGTCATTTTTGAAGTCGGGGTTGCTAACCATGTTCTGCACGATGAGATGGGTCACAAACCAGAATTCATATTCCAAAGACATCCACTGAGGGACATCGCCATCAGGAACCTCTCCGGCGTATCGCAGAGAAGAGCGTTGCCATGGCACATCGCCTAAGGGAGTCGAGTCAATGGCACCATACAAATCGGAATGATTGGCAAACAGAGGTGTAAGGTTATGCTCCAGGAGTGTCGACGCCCAAAGATCAAACAACGTATCAATATTAGATGCCGACATTTGGGCTCGACAGTAGAGAAATTCAGCCGTCTCAAACTCAACCGGTTTCGGTATGGTGTCCAATCATCTGGATCGGAATTACGACGGGGAGGAGGAGGAGTATTCGGTGGCAAAAAGTTGCCTTCTCTATCACAAGGTTTCCCTGAAAAGTGGGTCAGACGGCCGAAATAAAGATGCTGTACTCGTGAGAAAAGACTTACCATTAATCAACGGATGATAAACTCTTGATACAGGTTCAGGATGGATTGGCTGAGGGAAATGCTGAGGACTAGGAGGTGGAGAATAGCCTGGAGTTGACGGATGGAAGATTGGTGACTGCACAGGAGAATTAAAGGTGGTGAACCACTTCCTCGGGGAAATGGGGGAAAGTCGATGGCGAGGGCTGTCGGGTTAAGATCCTTCAGTTGTCAGAATGTCGCCCACTGCATCTGCAGGCACACTATTTCTGTTTAAAAGAGGTGAACGCCGCTCTGAACGTGTTGCTGCCTGTGCATGGTGATGTGCGCGAAAATGTTGGGTACGTCCAGATACATTTTTAAACAACCGACTACACCCGTGAAAGTACATGGAAGCTGGGTGGGGTTGTGTCGCTGGCGTCCTCGTCCCACGATGGGGGGGCATTGTAAGCTATGAACCGGATGATGGGGGTTGGTTTGATGGGTTGATGGGTTTGGTGATCTGATTCCCAGGCTACGTCGGAGTCGGAACGGAAGACTCGGCGCTATCTTGCTATTTGCTCTTCAATCTCAGCACTCCCTTACATTCGTCGCCGATCTGCACGTCTTTTAGTGGCTGTGCTGGCTCTTTGCAGCGGTCAATGTGCTTCGGTATGGGATCACGGAGAAATACCGTTGAGTTGACAGAGCGGGCTAACCACCAGGCTTTCACTAGAAGGACCCCCATTGGAATGCGGTGCAGAACCGTGTTTGCTTCGCCCCTTAACTATAGCCATGCCACGATAGAATACCAGTGAGTTATCGTTTCTTTCGATCAAGCTCCGAGCAGGACTTTGAGACTTGAACTCGACTACGGCACGCCCTTCCCTTATCCTCTCCTTCCGACATAGAGAGTACTCCGTCTCTGTCCATGATGATGATTGCCGAGGACATCCCACTTCCCGATCCATATCAAGCCCTTCTCTTGTATCTTCTGGGCCATCAGCCCTTCGCCTATCGGTCCTCTGGACTCACTGCTAATGATGCCGCCTGCCATCAGTCAACGAGTTGAATCCGAGCACCCTTACACCGTCGCGTGCAAGCCCTTCTATCAGAGAGTCCCTTTGGGCACCCGAAACACATGACACCTACGAATCATTAATTCTGCGGGCTTCCCATTCCTTCCGTGCAGTCGATAGCTTTTCTTGAGGGCCCAGAAACCTCATTCGATGTATTAATCTCTGGCGCTCGCTTCCGACGCATCAAGGGCTCACTGCATTCACCGCCTTCTGTCCACATATATCTCTGACGCTCGCTTCCAACGCATCAAGGGCTCACTGCATTTACCACCTCCGCAACTGCTTCCTCATACACTTCTCAAGACGGAGCATGATTAACGAGAGCCCTTCGAGTGAGTCATCATCAATTATGCCTTCCTCTTTGTCACGTTCTCTGACACCGACAATGATTGTATCCACATCCGTCTCTTCCTCCTTGATCCCCTCCGCTTTATTGCAAGTTCCATCTTCTACGATGGTGGTAACACCTGTACTGTCTCTTGAACGATCCCCAGTCATTTTATACAGAACACTACAATGTTTTAGATTCACAATAAAATAAAATGCCTTCCGCATGCGTCAGAACACGATGTGAACTCAGAATGTGCAGACTCGCAGCTGCTACGTAATCTATAATCGGAACTTCCTGCATCGGACTTTACAGAAATAAATGTGACGCCACAATTCTTTCTTCTGACGCCACAACCACACTTCTTCTGACGCCACAACCACCCTTCCTCGCCCCCTCCAGATGGCGCCCCCATCAGCTCGTCCCGTCACACGAGCCACCAATGCCAACAAACACCCTGGACATATTGTTAAGAAAACCAGGCGTACCAAGGCTGAGGTGGAACAAGATAGGGAGCGTTTGCGACAGGAAAAAGAGGCAGCTGTGCGGAGGAGGGATGAAGGTATAGCAGAGATTGCAAGACTGGAAGATCAGATGGCCATTGACGATGTCAATGCTGGAAGTGCCCATCCTCGGAGCTGTCCCGGTAATTCCACCCTTTCCCCCCCAGTGCCGAACTGATCTGATATTTCTGAAGGGGCAACGCATCAGGTAATGGAACAAGACGCAGACAATGAGATTGAACCGCCCCCAGAAAAAAGCGAGCAGCTACTGCTGCAGGGACTGTCGAGTTGGCTAGTCACACGCCTCAGGCCCCCAGCGTACATCCAACAACCTTGCGAAAACACCAAAGAGGAAGGAGCGTCCTCCACGTCATCACTCAACTCGGACTGGTGAGTTTTTGATGACCTGTGTCGTCATAATTACCTGACATTAGAGCGGACAGAAGCAAAAAGAGATACATCAGGTGAAGGCGAAGATGATATTGAAATTGTTGAGGCCCCGATGCAACGTGCGCGTCGTAAGTTTAGTACATTGATCCACAAGAACTGGTTTATTGATGTACGACATAGCAAAAAAAGGGAGTGCAGGCAGTCGGTCAACTACAACCAAGTCTAGGGATCAAGTTGTTCCGCCTTGGGATTCATCAAATGATGGGTTAACCGATGTCGAGGATGCCTCGCCAACACCGAAGAACACTGGAAGAGGCTTGAAAAGGACGTATGCAATAATTGACGTACCTACGAGTCAGGCATCTACTGGTAGGGATGACGAATACGAACCAGACACTGAACTTGAGAAGGCCTCGGCACATGAGGACGAGGAGGACGAGGACGATCCAACTCCAAAGAAAAAGCAAAGGGCGGCGAAAGTACCGATCAGAGAGGCTATCAAAGCCAGTCGTGAGGAGCCTGATACTCGCAAGGATCAGAGCAAGGTCAGTACGCCACCAGACCAATAAGAGGATGACGCTAATATGCATCTGATGGTTGTTTTATTAGGCTTACAATTGTGATATGTGCGTTTACTGTTTTCCTTTCCAATGCGAAGTTCGCTACTGATCCTCACCAAAATTACGACGGTTTCAGTTCGGTAAATACTAGCAAGAGTAAATCTGGTCTCGTGTCAAAAACCAAATCTGGAGGTTCTCATGCTATTTTGCCCGCTGCCTCCACTTCTCGTGCTGCTACTTCCCACACTGCCACTTCCCACAGCGCCACTTCCCGTGCTGCCACTTCCCGTGCCACCTCCCATGCCACCTCCCGCGCCACTTCCCGTGCTGCCACTTCCCGTGCCACCTCCCATGCCACCTCCCGCGCCACCTCCCGCGCCACCACCTGTGTTGCTACCTCCCGCACTACAGCCTCGTCAAATGCTGTGGTTGTTGCCGTTGAGAACAACGTGGTAACAAAAAAGGAACCCACAAGCGATGACAACATGAGCTGTGGCTTTCTGGAGGAGGACGAAACAGAGGAACGTGACGCCGCATTATCTAGCCCAATCAAGGGAAAGAAACGGCTCACAAATGCGGTAAGTCACATGCCATACTGCCACACAGTACTGACGACACAGCAGGGTATTGTAAAAATTGAGGATGCATCACAACCACCAAAGCGAGTGGCGGCGGCAAGGCCCACTAATGCAGACCTCCCGCCTGGCTGTCTAGATGGGGCTCGATGGCGGCGCGTATTCATGACCACCTACCTTCAATATCTGGGCGGTCGAGATACAGATAACGCTTGGATAATCAAGGACAAGGACGCTGTGTTGCTTATGCAATGTGTCTGGGACTATACGTACGGCGCGACTGTTTTGCACACAGTAAAAGTGGGTGGACCTGTCTTTCACGTCGTAAGTCTTTCATTTTTGTTTTGCTAGCTTTAAACCCCACTTATTTTATTGTAGGCTGATCAACGTGCAATCGAATGGCGTGGTGGACTGGCTACTTCCGCAATTATGATTGTTTCAGCTTATCTCGTTGAGAATAGACATGAATCAGACGACGCGTGCAAGGAACTTGCAATGTCGGCTTTAAAGGATTACACATTCCTTTATGCAGAGGTTCACCAAAAGAACGGCGAAGCAAGTTATCTGTTTTGCTTTGTATAAAGCGTAGCATGTGTTAACTTTGCAGTAGACGAAGCGAAAGGGAATTTTCGGTGGATCACTTATCATTCAAACCTTGGCTACGCACTGCACTGCAATATCTGGTGCTGCAGTTGTATTAAGTGTCGGAGAACCCAACCATCCTTCTGTTGCGCTTGCACTTTCTGCATGTGCGGTATGATATTTAATTCCCTTTGTTCGTGTTTCGGAACTAACCTTACTTTTATAGGTTGAACGTGCACTCACATTGTGGCAGGATGGGTCTATCACTTGCGAAAGTGTGGCCACTGCTACCAAAGCAAAAAAATCAAGCCCAATTCTGAAGACAAATGCGACGAAGGAAACAGAATTCAGCCACACAAATTGGGGGGAAGCAGCAAATGGGTACCTCCGGTCAATTAGGAAGAATCTTTCGAATGGGAAAAGGTTTGAGGATGTCGTTAATAAGGCAAAGAGCATTGCAAAAAGAATAAAAGGAAAGATATAACAGTTCATACATCTCTTGATCAACATGAGGATGAGCGTGGCCTTCTCGGAGATGATACTGACTCTGATGACTAATTAATCAGCATTATATATAAATATCTAGATCATAGAATTAGATTTTATTAATGCACTTGTGTTAGGTGCTTGTTACTATTACCCAATATAATGCTTTTGACAGCCAATTTATGCTTATTGTCCTTGTCTCAGTACTTGAAGGCTACTTATTGTCCTTGTCTCCGTACTTGAGGGCTACTTATTGTCCTTGTCTCAGTACTTGAGCTGGACTTAAATTTACTTAAAGACTACTTTTTCTTCTTACCTTTGCTTAATACCCATGCTGTGGTGCTTAAACTATACTTGAGTGTACTTTAAATTTGTCCTGAAGTTGTGCTTATTGCCCTTACCTTATGCTTAGTCAGACTTTAGTTTGTACTTGAGTTAGCTTTGATCTTTCTTTTTCTACACTTGAATCTATCTTTTTTTTTACTTTTTCCTCCTTACACACTTGAATAATGCTTGAAACTAATGAGATCTACAGATTTCAAGCACTGCTCGCTTAAAATAAGCAGTGCTTTCTGTTGCTTTTTGTTGCTTTTTTGCTGCTTTTTCAACAGTTAAGCAGAATTAAGCAGTAAAAAGCACCTTCAGGTTTTCCTGATGTACATTTATATTTATTATACCAATATGACCATGAATAGAAAGCATTTCTATTAGCGGCTGTTTATAAGCATTCATTACAGCTTTCCAATAGTATAGATCATGCAATAATTATTACTATATCTTGAGTTGCAAGACATTCTTTGAAGAGTCTCAATTTATGTCAGTGACTTTTGTATTTGTGATAACATTAAACCTGCAGATAGAATCCTGTCTATCCGCAGTCCTTGGATAAAGGTATTAAGTATAAATTTCAAATGAAGTATTATTGCACATAGAACTTGTATAATTACATCTCAAGTTATAACCCATTCTTTGATGCACACAAGTTTATGCAGGTGTATGTTGTATTATTCACACAAACAAAACAACTGCAGATAGAAAGGCTTTCTATTTGCATGCATTGGAGTATTACTAGGGTGCCACGTCTGTGGCAGGGTCCTACCAGTGGTTCCTGGGAGGAGTGGGTTAGTAGATTGCGCTGTGCAAGGTTTATTTACAGTATGAGTACGAAAGGATTGGGTGTTAATATGGATTTGAGTACTTTAAAGTTTGAGTGACGCAGGCGTTTCGGCATGTACAAGACTTGGACCTGGTTTGGTTGTGTGTGGTGGTTGGTGAAATGCAAGTGGTCAGGGTTGAGATAAGGGGTGATGATGTGACAAACAGAATGTGATTTGGTGGCAAAGGTGGACAGAGTATGGTTTTCACCTCAACTGATAGTAAGCTAGATTCTGTGATGTGCAAGCATGATGTGATGGTGGTGATTGTCATATTATGAGAGTGTTGTGGCAGGTGGTTTTTCATGCAAACAACTTTGTGGTTTTTATTATTAGTGGAGTGAGCAAGATTGGGGGGATAAATGAAGATACAAGTGTGGCAGTGGAGGATTTGATTGATGAGCGGATGTAGTCAGACACGGCCAATGGGAAGGAGAGGGCAGCTGAGGGAAGTGGTTTTGGGCTTGAGGGCATTAAAGCGAGCCTGCACACGACAGTGTGCCTGTCTGTCCCAAGCCTGTTGCCACTGCCTCTCTCAATGGGCATCTGCATAAGCTGCAGTTGTTTGTGCAAATGTAATCTGGAGCCACTTTGAATGCTTAGCTCCATCTGCTAGAAGCTCAGGAGGGGTTTTTCAAAGTTCTTTTCCTACCATGAAACAGAACAACAAATGCAGATCACATTCTATGACAGAACATTGCAACGATTCAGTATATGTATATGCATGCACATTGTGAGGGCCCCTCGGGAATGACAAGAAAACAGGTGGTAAGCCTCCCTTTGGCCTTTGGCCTACAGTAGGAAATTAAAGGGTGTTTTTCTAATTGGGTAGGGGGTTCTGGGTAGGTTCTGGGTCAGTCAAATGACACAAAAGTGCAGATACAGAAGTATTATATAAGTGGTGAAGATGATATATATGCTAAACTGCGGATGCACAAGTTGTGCAAATGCAGCCAAAACCGCGGATACATAAGTCCCGTATAAGCGGCACACGGATAGGTATTGATTAAGGCTTTCTAATTATGTCAAGTATGTGCAAAGTTATAAGGCATTCTTTACAGGGTACCGAAAAACCACATTTACACAAGTACTGCAAACATGCCACAAACCATGGATACAAAAGTCCCGTATATGTGGCACAATAATAGATGTTGATCAGGGCTTTCCAATGAGCTACTATATGTGCTGTTTGATTGACTACATGCTATGATATAGCATATTCTTTCAAGGGTATCTTTACATTAGTGTAAAACTGTGGATGCAGAAGTACTGTAAACGCAGCCAGAACCATGGATTCACAAGTGCCGTATATGCAACATTCGAAATGATCTTGATCAGGGCTTTCCAACAACATATTGTATGTGGCATTATATGGATTATATGTAAAGTTATAGCATATTCTTTAAAGGGTATGCTAAAACCGCGTCTACACAAGTACTGTATACACGCCACAAACCACGGATACAGAAGTCTTGTATACGCAGTATACAGATAGGTATTAATCACAGTTTTTTAATGACATATTATATGTGTTATTATGTCAAGTATATTCAACATTATAAGGCATTCTTTACAGGGTACCCAAAAACCACATTTACACAAGTACTATATATGCACCAATAACTGTGGATGCAGTAGTGTTGTATATGTAGCATCCAGAATGATCTTGATCAGGGCTTTCCAATGACATATTATATGTGGCATTAGATGTATTATATGCAAAGTTATAGCATATTCTTTAAAGGGTATGCTAAAACTGCATTTGCACAAGTACTGTATACACACCACAAACCGTGTATACAAAAGTCCCATATATGTGGTATGTGTATGGACCTTAATCAGGGTGTTCCAACAATATATTATATGTGGCATTGTATTGGCTATATCAGAAGTTATGGCAAGTTCTTTCAAGGGCAGTGTCATAAACTGTGATTCCAGAACCTTGAAGGCATGTGACTGTGGGAAGGTCATATAACCAAACTGGGTCTGACCAATCATGTGACCAGGAGCCTGAGCCTGTGCCTAACTAGTCATGTGACAAGGAGCATAAGCATGTGCTAATGCACACCTACTTCTGTAGGTGTAATCTCTGTTACATTCATGATAGGTCATTGTACTAAGACTCAACAAACAACTTAGTTGAGCATAATTGGATGTGCATTAACTTTTACAAGGGTAAATGTGACTCGAGTTCTAACCAAGAAGTCAATATATCCCAAAGGGGATGTCGGGTAAGAGAGAGTTGTGCCATTGGCTAGAAGGTTATAGAATCTTGTCCTTGCGATGCAGCACACCATTTCAACTGTGCATTGCATCATCTGCACACAGACCTCTTAGTAACAGAGTTCAAACCTACATACAGACCATGTCCTAGATGTATATAAACCCCATGCAATCCAATGGCAGTCTTCAGACTGTCCACTTTGTACCACCACTGGAATAAGCCTTGCTAAAGTCACTTGCTTGGCAGGTTGGCATTGGACCACCCTATTGCTCTTTTGTATACTCTTTCCTCTTGTTTTGGCCCACATTGTGGCCATTTTGCTTCACCTTACTGTAGTGATCTACTACCTTTAGAAACCTGTCCTTGCCCAGCATAAGTCTCACTGCTGGGATTATAAACAGTGAGTCTTAACAACATGTCATTTGAGGTTTAAAGTAGATCACATGCAGTGAGCCACAAGATCAGAGCAGACACTAAGACATGTGTCTGAAAGGCGGTAAGAGTAGAAGATCTGTCCCAAGGCAACTTTGAAGGCATAGTGACAAAGCTTTGAGTTTGAGAAGAGAGAAAGGCTATATTGCACAGGAGATCAAGCTTAGGGCCTGGTCTGTAAGTGAAGTGTTATATATACAAGGCTGTACTAGTCATACTATATATGACGAGTCATGAGAAGAAAGTCTTAGCAAGTCAGAATGAGTCAGGAAGAAATGAGTTATACTGAGTGTGAGATAAGTCATACTGTTCAGCCATGGCTGTAGATGGGTACAAATGTGAGCATAAGAAGAAAAGAAAAATGTTATATTACCATCCCGTGTCACTTTGTGATGTCTTGTGACACAACTACAGTCAATAATACAAGACACACATGGCATCAGACAGAGTGATAGATTGTAAGTGAGTTATTGTGATTAATAAAAGTTGAGATGGAAGCAGTGAATAAATATAAGAAGAAAAGAGATAGTTTGTGAGAAATCTGTGTCAGTCGCCTACAGGTTGCATTATTAGATAACAAGTTGTTTGAGTGTTCAGAGTAGATCAAGTGTGGTGAGTCACATGATTAAAGTAGAGACTGATATGTGTGTCTGAATGGTGATAAGAGTCAAAGGGTATCCTAAGGTGACATTAAAGGCACAGGGGCAAGGATTGTGTTGAAGAAATTATAATAGTCTGGATTGTACAGGAGATTAAGGTTAGGACTTGGTGTTGAAGTGTAGTATATATATATAAAGAGCTGTATGAGTGATAGTGGAGTGTTAAGCGAACAGCAGGGCATCTGGGTTTGTATCCTCAAAGAGGAAAGTCTGTGGTCTGAGTGGGCTGGAGGCACACAATGACTCAAGAAGTGAGTTGATTGTTAAGCACAATGACTAAGCTGAGAATTGAAGTCTAACCAAGGAACTTTAAGGTAAATGAAAGAGCAAAAGAGGGCCTCACTAGATGAGTGAACAGAAGCTGGGATTGAGAGCAAAGTTGAGCTTAAGGCTCAACTGTACAAAGTACAGACTATATATATAGGTTTGAACCAATGATTACTAAGTAACTAGTAACCAGTTGGTAAGCCTGTTCGTAAGTTATTAGTGAGCAGTCCAGTCATTAGTGAGCAGTCAGTAAGTGATCTGTAAGCAGTCAGTCGGCCTTGGTAAGCAAGGCTGAGTTGTGAGTCAACCTATCAGTCAGCGATGTCATTGTGCATGAGTAATTGTACAATGGAGAACATGTGATGCAGAGCCAAACTGTCCATCCAAAAACACGTCATCACTCTCTGTACCAGTGATGGAGCTTATTATGGATTCAAGATAAAAGTTAGAGGCAAGAATGAATAGATTGGATGACTATAGACAGGATGTGAGTGAAAATGAGTGAAGAGAAGTGAGATTGTAGAATGTTGAGGTAGATGTATAAATAGATATGATTGAGAGAAAAGTGAAAGGATATACTGTGAGCAACTGATGGCAGTTTGTGATGTCAGATTGTTAAGCCTGCAGTGGGGCGTCTGAGTTCGTATCCTCAAAGAGGAAGGTTCAGGTCAGCATGGGCTGGAGACCGCGACAACTCAAGTGACAAGTTGATTGTTAAGTACAATCACTAAACTGAGGATTGAAGTCCAATTGAGGACTTCTAAGGTAGATAGAAGAGAAGAGGGGGCCTCACTAGTTGAGTGAACAGAAGCTGCAATTGTAGCAAAGTCAAGCTTAAGGCTCAACCGTCAGAGATAGAGAGCTTATATACAGGTTTGAACCAGTGATTACTAAGTAACCAATAACCAGTTGGTAAGCCGGTCAGTAAGCCATCAGTAAGCAGTCCAGTCATCAGTCAACGATCAGTAATACGGTCAGTCAGCCTTGGTAAGCAAGGCTGACTCATAGACAGTCCTATCAGTCAGCGACATCATTGTGATGAGTAATTGTACAAAAAGAGAATCACATGACCCAGGCCAAGCAGTCAGTCTAAGAACACCTCACCACTCTCCATTCCAGTGATGGAGCTTATTACAGATAATAGTGTAAGTTGATGAGATGAGTTAAAATTAAAGTGAATAATAAGTGGATAATTGTAAAATAGTCAAAGTTGATAAAAGGAGAATTGAGGTGGAAAAAGAGAATAGAGTTAGTGATTATTGGAAGATAGAGTATAAAAGGAAAGAATAATAATTGAAGTTGAATAGTTTGAAAGAATTGAGAGAAGGAAAAAGAAGGGTGAGTAAGAAGAGGGAATGTTGAAAAAGAAGTTGAGTGAGTGACAGGTGATGTTTGAATAAAGTGTGTAGATAGAAAGAGTATATGAGGTATATGATAAAGAAAAGTGAGGACAAAAGTGATTTTGGGTGGAAGAGAAGTCAGAATGAGACAGACATAAAGATAAGTAGTATAAGTGATATGGTGTGAGGTGTTTTGTTGGTTGTTTAAAGTTGAAGTAAATATTGGTGATTGGATATAGTTGGACAGGTAGGTATTGGTAAATGAAGAGAAGTGAAGTGTGTTGAGTTTATGGAAGAGAGTTGGTTGTGTTGAATGGAAAAAATGAGAAATATTGATAGGGAAATGAGAGTTAAAAAAAAGACAAGAATGTTGGGATAAGAAAGAGCAGTGAAGGAGAAAAAAAAGAGTTGAGTGAAGGTTGAGATGTGAGATTAGAAAAAGAAGATTGAGATATGGAATAAGGTAATAAGAGATCTAGAGTTCAGATAAGTGAAAAGTGAGAGTTGTTAAAAAAGAGAAAATGAGTAAAAGGGAAAAAAGGCAAAAAAAAACAAAGAAAAAAAAGAAAGGAAAAAAAAAGAAAAAGAAAGTTAAATAAGGAGTTTGAAAGTGTAGAAGTGTTAAGGTGAAATATGGAAGAAATGAGTAAAAGAAAGAAAAAGAGGCTGAAAAAGGCAAATAAAGCCAAACAAAGCCTAAGACTTAAGTCTGACGCGGATGGTCAATCCGCATGAATCGATCCTGGGGGGTGCGGGAGGGGTCGTGGGCGTGCGAGATTTCGGGAGCAGATGGAGGTGGGGTGTATCGACAGGTTTCAATTCAGCGTGAGAGTGGTGCCTGATTGGTAAGAGCTTGCACCGAGTGGGAAGTCTGAGAGAGAACGTCGGTGCAAGCTTGACCGGGAAGATGAATTGAAAATGTAAATGGAGGGTTGTGTGTGCCTTGTTGGGGTGCCTGTGCTGTGAAGAAATGTTAAAGTTTCGATCAAAATTGGGTGCGGTATTTTGAGATGTCGCAAATTGGGGAAGGTGGCTGGTGCAAGCATGATGGGGGATGACAAAGAAAATGTGAAAGGATCAAAGGGTGGGGGTGGATCCTGGGTGTGTGGGGAAAAAGGTTTCGGGAGGGTTGGAGAATGTGGTGGCCGTCCAGGGTGTGATTAATGGGGAGAGGGGCGTGGGTGACCGATATTCTTAAAAGGTGCAATTTTGCACGTGAGGCTTTGTAAATTTGTGAGTGGTTGGATGTGAATGTTTGTGACATATTTCAATTCATGGTAAGCATTTGTGTGATCGGTTGGGCCTTGCACCAGGGTTCTGTGGTATAAACCCTAATGCAGGTGCAAGGTTGATAGAGATGACAAATGGAAAAAAAAATAGATGGTTGAGTAGATGTGGGTGGTTTGGTCATGTTTCAATTCAGGTCGAAGTGTTTGAATAAATTTAAATGTGCAACTTAGGGTTTAGGGTTTAGGGTTTAGGGTTTAGGGTTTAGGGTTTAGGGTTTAGGGTTTAGGGTTTAGGGTTAGGTTTAGGGTTTAGGGTTTAGGGTTTAGGGTTTAGGGTTT
>WTXL01000321.1:0-20287 GCA_022376525.1 Russula vinacea
AAGTGAGCGCGTCTGCATCGCAAGAGATCGATGTCTCGTTCGGAACACGTGGTGTAGATTCTTGGACTGGCCCCGGTGTCAGTGTAGGTGCAGGCGTGGACGCGGTAGACAGAATTTCACTAGTGTCGGGTTCTGCGCATGGTGTAATACATCCTTGAGCGTAGTCCTTCCAGTGGGCCAGACAACATGGCGTACCGGGGGATGTCTTGTAGCGCCTTGGTGCAGACGCATCTGTGGATGTGCTGGTATGGACCGGTAAGGCGTGTGTTCAGTGGCTGCGGGTTGGGTGAGAAGAGAAATAGCAGGGAACTGGGAGCAGGAATAAGGTGTCCATGGGAAATGTCTGGCGATGTTGCACAATGAATACGAAGGAAAAGAGCGTAAGCGGTGATTGGGGTGACAGTCGGTCAGCATCGGTGCCTTGATGCAAAGTGATGTGAAGATGATGAATCGCATCGAGAAAAATCGATTTCGGTTGATTTGCTTCTGGACCAATTCGTTCCAGAATGTACAGAAGCGATGCTGTAGCCAAGGAGAACTATGACGTATGTCAATTGGTAGAGTGCCCCACAAGATCCATCATAAGGATTATTTCGATATGAATGGCCTTGCGAAAGACGTCGATTAAGGTGCCAAGTAATATCATCGATATTATCCTCCCTCACGTCGACATACTCCCCAAGCCAAATGCAGTTCTAGCGAGCATAATCCAACGGCATCGCGTTCCTTCGATCTCAGAAGATGCCAGACAACATAGTTTCGCGCAAAGTCAGAAACATCAGACGACAAATGAGTAAACCATCGTGCCATAGCCTGCAGCCTCTCAATGGATACTGGTGCTTCATAAAAACGGAAGTAGCGGTTGGAGAGGGGGGTGATTTCAAGATTAGACGGGTTCGTTATATCCGCATAAAAGTCAGAATCAGGACGGGGTATCGTGCTTATTATATCCCTATAGATGATGTCCCGACGAGACTTGACTGGTTCCGTGACCGAATTGGAGGACGAAGTGCGGTCCATGAACCCATCCAATGCACCCCAGAAGGTTTTTAAAAGTGTCTCAGGGAAATTACTCTGGAGAGGTTCACTAACTTTGAGTTGAAGAAACCAGGAATGGCCTCAAGAACTTTTCGAGTGAATCATCGTCGCCCAAAGCACTGATTGTCCAGCCCAAGATCCGGACGTCAATCTCCGGTGACTGTCCTCGAGTTCCTCTGCCGATTCTTCCGCTTTCATCTCACACTCACCGACTTCAAACGGTTCAAGCGCCTCTCCATTCATTCTCCACCTCCGATATCTCCGTGCCTGATCTCTCGGATATCTCCGCTTTCTCCGCTTTCTATCGCGATAATGGACGTGAACTTTCAGGCTAGGTATTGGATCCTGGAGTACAAGAACCGGATCCTGGGGTACAAGAGCCGGTACAAGAACCGTGCTGTGATAGAAAACGGGGTGTTGTACGGGCTATCATGCCGAATAAAAGGCAGCAGTGTGACCAGTCCATACACGATTGAGAAAAACACGATCCACAAGAGCACACACGTGAAGACTTCCTGGTCCACATTAAACAGGAAAATGGCCAGTCCGCCGAAGAATAGGAAGAGGGAAAGATGCAGCAGCGTCGGCAATCCTTCAACCGCCCACGGAACATGCATCGTGTCGACTCCGTTGGCAAAGAATGCACGTATTCGCGCTCGCTTCTCTGGACTGCACCGTGCAAGGCTGAGTAAGACGAATATATCGACGCGCCCATTGATGCAAGGATGTCGCCCACAGAGCACAGCTGAGGCTCATGACCAAGCTCAAGAACCAGAGAGAGTTCACAAAGACGGCATATCTCGGACGAGAGAACGGGGAGGTTTGGCGATAGGGGTGGGGACGGAAGAAGGTGTTACGTTAGGATCGGCGAGAACTTGATAGATGTTCCCAGATAGAACGCAGAGGTATCCTGGCCGTTTGGCCTCAGGTCCTGGACGGTCACAGCGAGGAGTGCGGCGACCGCAGCAGAGAATAGACCGGTCTATGGTGTTCCAGATTATGTATGAAGCGGCACGGATTGGCAACACGAGGACTCACGAAAATGAGGATACCATCAGCGTCTTTTTGCCAGCGCTCGACCATCCTATTGTCCTCTTCCTCTGCCGCCTTGGAATACATGGAGAAGAGCGGACCAGAGCTGTCACCAAAGATGGATTCTGCTTGTGATGGTTGATTCGGTGCGGGCTGAGGGTTGCTTGGAGAGTCGTCGTGCTGAGTCTGCTGACCACCTGTTATAAACGTCATAAATCATAAGACCAGCGTCGTTCAGCGAGGACGAATCAAATCCATACCTGGGTCGTCCTCTCCTCGAGATCATGGTGAGATGTTTGAGACATGAAGAGACCTGTGATATACAACGTTCAGGGCTGAGCGCTGAGGCCGCCGAGGCTCAGAGGGATGTAGAGAGTGGATTCGGCAATCACCGCGTTGAGCGCAAGCGCCCACAAGCTCGCGACAGTTTTCACGCATGTAACTTGAAGAAAGCCACGACCGGGCCCTTCTCGAGGCCTTCTCATTCCTTTTGTTTTCCGCTCCTCAACGAAACAGACCAAGATACTGAATAAAATATGACATACACCTGTTCAGTGCTAGTCCCATTTTCTTTCAAAAGAGCTTGTAGTTGTTTCTTATAATAAATCAGCCCATTTTACTTTACAGTAAATAGGCGCTTAAGTACCACCCACGGAACGGAGATTTGAGGGAAGTAGTTAACACTTTAAACTGTAGGGTCTGGCCGTCTCCAGTCCTCGACATTCACCATGTAGTACTTCACACCATCGCCGAGGCCATATGGATTACTGCTGGGATCCTGCAAAAAAAAAAAACAGGGTCCGAGTCAGCTGTGCCTTCTGAACCATCAATTGACCAACGGACCTTCGGATCAACCACCCGTTCGGTTATCGATGTGATCCTGGCAACTATCCACTCTCGTGTTTTTAGTTGTTCGACAAGGCGTCCGGTCGCTTGGAGGAAATGATGCGGAAACGAGACTGACATGTCAAAGTCAATACAAAATTTGCACGAAGAGGCCAGCACCTCGGAGCACTCGTTTGGACAGGGGGAGTGTTTTACGCACCGTTGAATGCGGCCCAGGGCTTCAATGTCGAAGTGCGTGTTGGCAGGAAAAGAGCGAGATCACCTTTGGCAAAGTTCTGGAAGGAGATCTTGCTTTTCGCACGCTCACGGTACTCTTTGCACTGCTTCTGCCACTTGCGAATGGTAGAGCTAGCTTTCGCTATCACTTCCAAGAAATGGTCATGGTCGAAAGAACGCAAGATCTCAACCGCCCCAGCAGGATCGGAGGGGTCAACGGGTGGTGGTTCGTCCAATGGGACGTTGAAATCGTGCTTCAAGTTGACATTTTGCTAGAATAGTGTAAGAGTCGTTGAGTTGCCTGACTGACTTGGATAAAGACGGATGATAGATAGCTACCTGCGCGAGCGTCAATGCTTTGAAATGAGCTGTGCGGTACGCAATAGATGTTTCCAAGAGCTGTGCGATAAGGCGTTCGGCCTCCTCTAGCTTGTTCTCAACTACCCATTGCGAGACGCGGCCTGCCTTGACGTCCCCCCGGAGCGCGTTCCGACTCTTTACATGCTTTACATGCCGCGCGTCCTGCAGCTCGCGCTCGACACGTTGGAGTTCCTTTTGGAGGCCAACGCCATCATTTCCCTTCATTTCAGCCTGGGCTGTGGCCTTCTTTCTTTCTTCCGCTTTGGGATTGACGAATTGATGCCCCAACACTGCGCGATCTCCATCTCCATCTGTGACGTGGTCACGTAGGCGCCTGTGGTGCTCGCTTGCCTGTGGACGTAAACGCCTGTCCTTGCCTTCGCTAGCTTCTTTCAGCGCTTGTTTCATCTCACTTCGCTCATTGGACATAGAGTCGATGTGAGCCTCGAGATTTTCCCCTCGGGCGCGCACCTGTTCGAGATCTCGAACAGTTTCGTCGTGAACTTCAAGAAGCTTCGTGATTCTTGCGGCGTTTCGTGTCTCCAAGGCCCTGATCTCTTCCGCTTCCTCACGAGCTTGAGACAGTTGTTGCCAAAGGACGTCTGCTGCTTTAGTTCGGTTGGTTGCCTCCGAGAGGGCGTCACTCAGCTCCTGTCGCTGTCGCCCGACATTTGACAGAATATCACCATGTCGATCTTCCATGGCGCGGCGTGCGGTGGCCCAAGTCTCTATTTGCGCACGAGCTTGGCGTAACTCTCCCTTGAGCCGTTCCACGTGTTCATGTTCACAACTAGATGTTCGGAGCAGCTCTTTGAGATGAACAATTTCTGTCTTCAGAGCGCGACGCTCCTCATCGAACGTTGACTCATAGTCGGCCTTCTCCCCCTCAATCCACCTCCGAGCTATGAACGGGAACGGCATAATTGGCGTATGTGATCGTTCTGTAATTCTATCCATATCCGCCTCAAGGGCGTCCATTTTGTCGATTAATCTCTGGAGGTTTGCGCGAGTCTCTCGAACATTGGCCAGTGCCACACCAGCATCCTTGAGCGAATGGGCATACCACTCCAGATCTTCCAGGACGCGCAACAGGCCTGTTTGTTCAGGTACACCCTATTGAACCCGGTCATCTCCCGTGGAGAAAGGTTTATAACGCACTGCTGACATCGGTCCGCTCCAAGGCATATATACTATCGGTATCTTTGCCTCCCGAAAGGGAAAAGTCGATTGAGGGAACCGCATCCTCCATACCCTTGACATCGAAAACGAGCTGGCCGTGCACTTCACCACGGTACTCTTCACGATGTTTGCGCTCGGCAGCCCTTGGAAAAATGTAAACGGTACGTGTGGGATCAAGTTGGACACATACGAAAGCTCCGCCATTACCGCCGAAATGGCTTGGCATCGTTTATAGAAAAGTCTTGCTACACGGATATCATGAGAAGGCCATCTTCCAAGGAATGAAAGTACTCTACAGACCGAATTCTTTCCGATGAACAACCTCGATAAGCGCGGCGCCATAAACATATACCATGTTGTGGAGTCGCTGAATATCAGGGAAATCATTCTTGGTCCTAAAACTGGACTGCAGAGCAGTCAAATCGGCAGGAAGTGAGATCAAATCCTCGTTCAAAGCACTGGTTTTTCGAATCACACGCAGACAGCGTGCCGTGGATGTATTCTGGGGTAACATGAGAAGGGACAATATGCAGCCTGCTCAAGACTACCTTCAACTCTGTAATAGATGATACCGTGTTCCTGATTGATATATCCAATTGGCGGAGCTCTGCGGAAAGGTTTAAAAATGCCCGACAATGTTAGGATATCACCTTACCTTGCAGCAGCGCCTCGACGTTAGCGATCGGACCTATGCGACGATGAGCAAACAATATGGGACAAGGTGGTCCAAAGGTTACTATCGAGGCCAGATACGACTTCCGACACTTTGCTGAGCAATTCATGAGCTAGCTGGTCTAGTGATTTGGCTTCATCCAAACCCTGATTATGTCTGAGGGAATAGAACACACGATCCGGGCCTTGACGTACCTCGTATCAGAAAGACTCAACCTTATTTCGGACGCGCCATCGGAAAGCCTCTTCATGCTCGCCTCGATTTGGTCGAAGCGTTCTTGGAGCTCCTCTATCCTGGAATAAACACGTGCATATTCGAAAGGAGTATCGAACTACCATGCGTTCTCTGACAGGTATCTGCCATCTGGCGTATCTTCTCGTCGGAGACATAATCTCCTAGCGTGCGTGCCCGGCTCCCAGCGTCCATCGCTCGTTGTACTGCAGATGACATAAACTCGCGGTGAATCTGGACACGCGATGCCATTTCCAAGTCGGAATCGACGCTGGCTATAAGAGTGGCCTGTTGCTCTAGTTCGCGGTGGGCCCCCGCCACGACGCCATCATACACATCGGCAAGATCGAGCACATTGAGGTCGAGAGCAGTCGATGAAATTTGCAAGGCAGACTGTTGACATCGCAGTGACGCCAACGTACTAGCTATGGATTGTTGGTGGGCCAGAGCCATTCGATGGTAAGAGGCGCCTAATTGGGCCAGCCTGTGTGGTGGCGTCGTGGCAATCGTTTCTTTCGGGAGATGTTGCGCAGGTCACGGGCACGCTAAGAGAGGAACGTACCTTCAATCGGAGGTTGCAAGGGAGGTTGTACATGAAGAAGCTTTATCACCTCATCGAATCCTGCATCCAAATAGTATTTGTTGAACACATATATGGACTGGGAAGCGCAAGGTTCAAAATAACCAGAATCAGACAGCGAAGCCATACACAGACGGAAGGCATGTAGCGAATAGGACACACCTGGTCTTGTGCTCTGGCGAGGTCCTGCACATTGTCCGTTCTCAATCTCCGCCCATCTGAAAGATACACCAGTGCTACGTTTTCTTCAATCCCGATTTCTCTGCATAGAAATGACTCGAGGCTTCCAAGTCTGAAGGTCGCTCAGCCGGCATGAAAATGCAATTACGTGTTGCGACAAACCTTTCGATGTCCCCAAGAGTTGCATTCGTCTGCTCACTCGGTCAGCGATGCCATCAGTCATCCAAGAAGGCATACCTGGAATACTTCTCCGTCCTCGGCTCTACATATTCGAATCATGTTTATGAGAGAGATGACAAGTCGTGGTTAAGGGTGGTTGGCTGATAGCCACGAGTCCGCAAAGCATGGTCATTGTTCTGAAAGGAAGGTAGACGCCGCTGGAATAGCGGCAACTCACGTGCGTCCATCAGCTGTCGTTTCTCTACATCACGGACATCACAATTTCATCGCAATTTAGGTCGGTCGTCGGACGAGAGCATGAGCGACACCGAAGTACTCGCTGCTTCAAAACTCTTATAGCAGCACTTGGTGATGACCGATCGATGACCGATGACGTTCTCTGCGCGCACCAACCCCCGGTATCATTCCCAGACGCAACGCCAGGCTCCTGATGCTTGACTTCATGGCACTCTTAGATGTGGGAAACGTATACGTTGCTTCTCATGGTCGCGCAAGCCGCCTTATGGGACACGCGCGTGTCGAGGACCAGAACCATCGAGTGTCCTTGATAAGAAAGAGGCGGGCGTTAACCCAGGTCTAACCCACAAAGTGGCCTCGAAGCCTCGACACAGGACGGTCAAAGACTCCTAGTAGGAGGGCGGATGGGACGCCTGACCCCTGAGTGTGACTCTCAACTTGGTACTTCTTCCTCATTTTGCGCAACACTAGTAAGATAAGTACTGAATTGGACCGAAACTCTGCCAGTACTCTGGTAACGGACAATTTCAAGCACATTTCGACTACGGTCAACTCAGTACATGATGTTACATTCCGTTTTACCTGCTCGACTTGGTAAATGCTATCCAGGAGGTTGATATCACTCACAAAGAATATCATGTCGGTGATGGAAGCAGGAATTGGATCGGGACAGGATGATGGATCCATATGAGAATAATCAATCAAAAGCTGCAGGTTAGTATATACTATTCCAGGCGCATGTTACTAAACAGAAAGAATAAAGGGAAAACACAATAGATCCACACGTGTGTACAATTTTTACCGTACATGCAAAAGTAGACAGTTCTGCGGCGACTCAAAAACGTAACATATCATCGTAAACCGTAATCTTCTCCCTTGAGCTCAAAAAATGAAAGATTCTTCACTATCGGCATTGATGTTCATTGCGTTGAATCCATACACGAGAGTCATTTCATCAGACATCATTCGCAGCATCTTATCGCGGATATTCAGGGCCTGACTGATGGTTTCCACGTCGCACATGGCGGTCGATCGAAACATCCGGATCACCTTGTGCTCTCCTTTCGTGATCTGGACCGGGAACATATTGGCCGTCGAGTCCATCTCCAAAAAACCGGGGCAATTCCTGCAATGTCTTTCGGCGGAATCATACCTCCCCGCCCTGAAAAAAAAATACGACATGTCAGGGCACACCGCCATGGCAAAGAAGCCAGCGAGACATCTTACTTGGCACTTTTGCATTTACTGTGGAACGCAATATACGCCGGGCAAATGAATGATGGAAGAGACTCTTGTTGGTGCGGAGCCAATCTGCCAATGTGGCGATTCGAAAATATGTGCCTTTGCCAAGTAGAACTGTCGTTTCGGTTCACCGACTCGCAACACCCCTCATAACTTTGCTGCAGGGTAGTTTGGACATCAGGCGGTATATTATCCTGCGGGGGTGCCGTCAAGTTAAGAGGGGCTTATTATTGTCCAAGAACGAGATGAAATAAACCTACCATCAGCTTCGCAAACGTTGGTCCTCGGGGCCTCCTGTTCGGGCCTCGACGCCGGACGGAAACAGCCACTTCGCTGCTGTTGGTGGGGGCGGTGCAAACGGCTGAGCAATATAGTCCTGTAGTTCAGAGAAAACCTGGAGAGTATCTTCAAGCGAAAAGCCGAGTAAGTGGGTCGATGTGGACGTGAGCGATGTCGGAGACCAGGAATTCGGGGTCTGGGGCAACATATGGAACTGAAGGAACGCATTGAATGCTTCGAGGGCTGCTGCCCCCTCATCGAGAAACAGATCGAAGTGAACATCGGGCGTTAAGGTAGGTGCCAGCACACCATCAGGAGGCGTGTCGACGTTGAAGCCGTCAATTGTCGGGATCGTGTGGCTCTCGTGCACGAAATCGTTGTCGTGCATGTTGTACGAGAATGTGGGAATGGAGCTCATTGTAGAACTTGCTTCGTGGTGAGCTCGAATAGAGGAGAGAAGACGCAAGTGGGTTGTGGGATCCAGAAAGCGGGCCTCACCCCAGCCTTTTAACCATGGCTCGACCGAACTATGCTATCCAACTGTCAGAGGTGTCGACAAAGCAGATGGTTTGTGGACGAAATGAATCAAGATGCGGCGCCATACAGATCGAAGGGCATTTCTGTAAAGGATTTGGACTGTGAGGGACCGTAGATCACAATGCGCAACCAATGCGAGATGAAACATTCCCTGTGTTAGTGACAGCGTGAAAGAAAGCCTTGTGGAATATTGGATGGGGGATTCGTGGAAATTTCGCCTAACGATCAAATTAGTAAATAAAATGCTCTTCAAAGTGGCGGACGAGCCTTGTAGCTGATACACAGATAACGATGAGTGTTGAAAGCATGCAATTTGTGGACAAGAAACCGTCGGTGCTTAGTACTGCTACGCGAGCGTCCGAGTCGCCAAGGCGCGGGAGAGGCCTAGAGCTTTTACATTAAGCGAGCCCGGCTAACTCTTTTGGAAAAGAAAACATACTACCACAACAATGGCAGTCCATTAGCAACCTTCGAAAGCCCTCTGCGATCGCAGCATCCACAACGTGTTCAATGAATCCTACCTGTTGCAAATTCTGCCCCCTTGAAACGCCACCAGATCCAAAGAAGCGATATCCCTTCGATGAATTTGCATTCACGACCGCGAGGACTTGAGGGCTTCCTTGACAATGGCACTTGGCCCGGCCCAAAGCTCGTATAGTCCGAAAGGCTATTTATAAAAAAAAGCTGATCGGACACATGCCTTGGCGCGTGAAATGGGCGCTGCGCAGTCCGCGAGAAGCAACTTACTGTACTGGGGTTCTTCGAACCTTCCCTGACCGATCGTGGAACGTTCGGAACTTGAGTTTCCTGAGGGTGAGTTGGTACCGCACCAAAGCCGCAAAAGAAGACGAGCCCGGCAGTGCAGGGAGTCCGTCAAAGTATGATGGGGAGTCCAGGAGCAAGGAGTTTCAAAAGGCCTGAGTCATGTAGACTAGGACAATACCAGTCCAGGCTCGCGGGATGATGATCGATGGCGGATGCAGTGTCCTGAATCAGTGCCTGGCCAAAAAAAAAAAACAACTCCGAGCAGAACTCCGACTTGGGGAGTTGGCAGTGCTGTGATTGGTGTGGATGCCCATGCACATGGCCAATTGTGCATGCAAGAACGTGGATGATGAGCAAATGATTCCGTATAATCGGACGTCTTAACAATAGGGGTGACGCCTGAAACAACAGGAGCGTATCGAATAACAAAGCGAGAAGAGAGGCTCTGAGAGAGCTGGACGGCCGTCCTTCATCTGGCTTCACCACAACGGACGCCACAGCTGGGCTGCATCAACGAGACCTGCTGTACCTCTTTGGTGAGCTGCTCAATCTGTCCCCTTTCCAGCGCGTGTGATATCGACTCAGGATCGGACGCGCATGTAGCAATATGTTGAACCTAAAACACAGGTAATCACGTGAGTCTCTGGGGCCGGTGAGGAGGCGGGATGAAAACAAGGATGAAAAAGTACGGGGCACAGGGAGTCCCAAAAAGGTTTGAACTCGGCCAGGCTCCAACGTCGCTCGACGAGATAATACCAAACGTCCTATTTACGGGCTGTGGGAACGCAGTCACGACCAGCGGACAGATCAGGTAAAAGATGACGCACCTTCCTCGGTGTGCGTAAGTCGGCATGTTTCTCCTTCGCCGTCGTGATGTAAGCTTCGCTTAAGCTTTGTATTTCTGGCTGGCCGTTACCTCACTCCACCCCACGATATACGTCGCTTCGCAGGATTCAAATAATATGGGTCAAGGTAGAAATATGAGCACTGAATCCATCCTCATCCGGGTTTACAAGGCCCATCGTGCAGCAGAAAAAATGAGGGTGGTGATCGGAAAGATGTAATCACTGACGCGTGTATTAGAAGGTAACTTCAAGTTGTGATCGTACGGATAACGCTTTAACCTAGTGCCACACTGATCATGCTAATCCTCGACCAAAAGCGCGATTGACGAAGAACGAGCTACATACCAACAACTCTCGCTACACATCAAGGTGTCTACGAAGTCCTCATAGTAGGATTGAGGACTTAATTTGGCATTCCATGCGACGCTTCGGCGAGGGTGGTCCTCCACTTCTACAGTCTCCCGTCGTCCGGTACTGCCGTCGTTTCTGCCCGGCTCCCTAGCGCTTCTCTTGATCCATGATGAATTCTAGTTGACGATTCCGGAGGCGGTTCCACAAAAGTAGCCGTCTCCGTTTCTGCTTGTTCGTGTGAGGCTAAGGGTATTGGCTCCGTCTCTGGGTCTTCTAATGATACGACAGCAGACCCTGCCGTTCGAATTGTTGGTGGTTGAAAGAGTGAGACTACACTTGCGTCAATTGAAAGGGAGTCATCGTCCGACGGCTCCTGGCCGCCTGCAGGTTGGATGTCGATTTGGTCGGATACCACACGCCGATTTTCCGACACAACGTCTGTTACGTCAGACGCTACATAATGCCCGGTCCAAAGATCTGCATCTTCTCCCCATTGGTGCGAGTCACGAGAGCCCTGCATTTGTGACCACGCCGACGAATAGACCGAATTTGTTCCGAGTAATCGCTCATGGATCGGCCGCAACTGGTACTTAAGCCATATCGTACCCCACGCATTGTCAACCTTGGAGTATAGCTGGCAGAACTTCACAGCTAAATCACCGGACAGGTCGGCGCTGGGATGGGGAAGTTCCGTAACAAGAACATCGATCGTCTTTTGAAGTACGTCTAGCGCTTCGGAGGGAACATTGCCGGCGACCAGAAGTTCGGCGTCGCTCGTGACAAGGGAAACGATGTTGGCGAGACTAATGGTGCCTCTCTGCTCGAGCCACTCTATCACGTCCTTGCTTGTGGCATCGAGAAGCGTCGATAGGCACAGCAGCTCGGCCTGTGTGACGAAAATGCCCGCGCCAGCACGAGAATAGCGTCTTGGATGGTCAATAACATCTTGTGCGAGCTTCTTGGCGAGTAACGACTCGAAACAACGTCCTATGAGACGGACGGAGACGTCCTCTTCTGCCTGAATCTGGAGAATCATCTCTGGGACTGTGAAAATTCTGCGAACATAGGATGGCAGAGGCGCTGAGTAACTGGGTTGATTATACCCTCTTCCGCAGTACCACAGGCTTTTCAAGCATACATGTAGCCGGTTCCTACGTGCGTCGTCTAGAAGAGGTGAGATACCCGGTTTACACGTTTCCAGAAGGTCGTGTATGCGTGACCCAAGGATGGGGTCAGAGCGGTCCGGCGGTGTATCCATGAGAGCCAGGATCGCCGATGTAGCATCCGGGACAGTGGCTGACTCAAAGAAGCCGGGCATACGTGCCACAAAGTCTTCGATCTCGTTGTCCTCGTCGAGGACGGTAAGCGTCCAGTGAAGTGCCCTCGCGTCCACCTTCCATGGTGCTCCAGTAGCGCAGCGCATGACGCTCCGCCGCATTCCATCAGTAAGCCTTTTCCGACGCGTGCGAATCTGAGATTCAAGTGTCTCTCTCCACTTAGCAGGCTGAGGCCCGTGAAGCCCTGCCAGGCCTCGGTTAGTCCGGTGCCAGACGGACGAGGAGATCTCGTAAAGCGAGCCTTGGATTTGGCGGATGAGCAAAAGTATGGCGAGCGCGGAGACCTGTGATATACGCCATGCGAATCCGGATAACGGCGTGCGATATGGGCAGTTGAGGATCAGATTCGGCAGGACGGTTAATACCGCGTACGCGGAGATAAACGCGGAGATGTAACCCAGGATGTAAAAGGCGACGGTATCGTTGATTGGGAAGAGAAAGTCGATGAGGCCCGCTAGGAAGAGGAAGACGGATATGTGCAAGAGCAGGGGCATCGCCTCAACGGCCCGGTACATGTTGGTCCCTTGAACGCCGTCGAATACGTATGCTCGTATACGCGCGCGTTTATGAGGTGCACCACGGTGTTGAGTGAGCTCCAGATATCGTCGGGCCCATTGTTGCAAGAGCGTCGCAGAAAGCGCTGAGGTAAGACTAAGCACCAAACTGAGGAACCACAGGACGTTGACCCTAACAGCAGAGTTGGTGGGTTTGAATGATGCATTTCTCGCTGCGGTAAAGTTCAGAGGAGGGTTTCGTGGGCAACACCAGCGAGTTGCTGAGATATTTGCGCGAGTAGCGTTACGGTTGTATCATTAGAGCTAGGAGATAGATTCTTGTAGCTTTCGATGATAAAGGCCGCGACGGTAGCAGAGAATAGACCGGTCTTCAATAAGTGCCTTAGTTGTCAGAGGTAGATGAGGTAAGAGCATTCTCACTCACAAACACGAGGATGCTGTCCGCTTCACCCTTCCAAGCCTCGGTTAGCTCTTTATCCTCCTTCTCGGCCTCGGCAAGGTACATTGACCATAGCTTCCAGAGGGGTCCCCATAATTATCTTTAGTGCGTGGATAAATGTAAAATCTTGCCCAAGACTACAAAAGTACGTGCCAGAACGCCGAGCCTCTGAGGTATCAGCACGTTGAGCTTCAGCGTCAAAAGCTGGATTGATTGTGTCCATTTCCGAGGACTAAGGAAAGCGGCGGATGAGTCGAGCTAACCACCGGCAATGAGCGTTCCGACGCGGCGGCGGAGTTCTGAACGTGGCAAGTTCCGGTCATGATCAGGCGTGAGTTTCCAAAGCTTCTCATCACCTGCAATTACTATGTTGAGGCGTAGATTTTGTTGAGAGCGGGGATCCTAATTGAGTGGCCAAGAACTAGATGAAATTTGAACGAAGTCATAATTGATACTGTACTGTACTGGAATACTGAAATTACAACAATTGCCTAGATCAACATTTATGCATACACTTGTGTGCAGTGAGTAACATATGTCCGATGCAGGTTACTTTGTTCTGGGTGAGGTCAGCTCTCCGTTAACCTATCCTTTTTTCAACGCTCAAGTCAAGCTCCGTCGTCACCATCGCCTTGCCCGGATGGGATTGTAGGTAATCTCTCCGATATTTGCTTCACCTGGACCCTGAGCCACTCAGGAGCGGGCGCGTCTGCGACCTTGGAACAGACGCATTGGAACTGCGCCACCAAATACAGCGGCAGGTCAGCGCCAGCGTTCTTGTCGACGTGTAAAGCTTCCGTCCCAAGGATGACGACCGTCTCTTGGATTATCTGCTCTACATCCTCAGGCAAACTGCTGTCGAGCAAGGTGTCAATTTCTCCTGACAAGAGGGAAATGATGTTGGTGAGGCCGATAAGTCCTAGCTGGCCAAGCCGATCCGTCGTCTCGTTACTTGAGCCGAGAATAGCTGATAGGGACGCCATCTCCACATCGCTGAAATGGTGTTGTGCACCGGTGCGCGCGTTTGCATCACATGAAAGCTTTTGGCGACTAACGACGTGAAGCAACGCCCTATGATACGCGCAATTGGGTCCTGCTCCTTCTGAATCCGGCGGGTCGTCTCTGGGCTGGCGAAGACGGTTGGACGCGGTGCGATAAGGGTGCCGAATTCCCAAGTCGATGGTATGCTCTTCCGCAGTACCAAAGACTCTTCAGACATGTGCGCAGCCTGTTCTTGCGGGATCTTCTGTAAGAGGCGAGGTGTCTGGTGGCATGTATCAAGGAGATCGTGGAAGCATGACCCGAGAATTGGGTCAGATGTCGATCGGCCCGATGGAACGTCCATGGAAGAAAGGATTGCCAAAGTCGTGCATGGAACGGCCCGAGAGTCAAAAACTCCGGGTATGCGGGCAACAAAATCATCGATATCCTGATCTTGGTCGAGACCTGAAAGGGTCTGGCAGAGTGGATTGGAGTCTACCAATGGTACCGCAGTAGCACTCAGGTCAATGCTCTGCCGCAGGCCATACGCGGGCGATCTTTGCTGCTCGCGGATCTGGGCCTCGAGGGCGTCCCTCCACGTGGCAAGAGCAGGAGGGTGCTCTGGCGCACGTAGGGGAGCCCGATTCCAGATAGAGGAAAGAAATCGGTGAAGCAAGCTTCCAATTTCCACAACGACCACGAGAACTGCGAGAACGAGAATCAGGGATATACGCCAGGCGAATCCTGGTAGGGAGGTGCGACGTGGGCTATTGAGGTAATGACTCGGCAATGCCGTAAGTACCAGGCATGCGAAAGAGAAAGCCGAAAAGTGCCGAGGACGCAGAAAGCGACAGTCTGTTTATCAATAGGAGGAAGTCGATGAGACCCACGATGAAGAGGAAGATGGATAGGTGTAAGGACGTGGGCATCGTGTCAACGAAGCGAGAGGGTCCGGATCTCTCGAAGCCGTAGAGAATGTACGCGTATTTGTGTCGCGGCCGGTGGTGTTGAGCGAATCCTCCATACGGACGGGCCGCGAAGAGCGTGGGCGAGACTGAGGAGCAGACTGAGGAACCACGTTACGTTGATCCTGACGGCGGACGCAGTGGGCTTGTATGGCGCATTGCTCTGAACGACGATGTTCTGGAAGGCACACCATTGAGATGCTGACGAGCTGCTCGGTTATTGTGTGAGCGAGCTATGATCGCATTGTTCAAATCGGGTGATAGTAATTGTAGCTTTCCATGAGAAAACGCAACTGTAGCCGAGAAGAGCTAGTCTGCACAAGGGACTTGAGGCGGGGAAAAAAAGATGCTGATACCAGGACTCACAAACACTAGGACGTCATCCCGGTCCCCTCCCACCTTCGTTTATCTCCCTACCGTGCTTTCGTTCTCGCTGAGGTACATCAACCACAACTCAGCGGACTCTTCATAACTCTTGTCTGCAACGTGGATGAGAAATAGCCTTATCAAAGCCCATCTTAGCTTACCAGCACACTGTGTGTCCAAAACATCCATACGCTGGCGCTCGTAGTACACGCAGGTGGAGCCCCGTGAGTAAATTCATCTTGAAACTGAGCCTCGATATCTGTCCACAACCCAGGGTCTGAAGTTGGGAGTCATCATGTCCCCAGGACACTGGCAGGAAGAGAGGTAGGCAGAGTGTGGTGGCAATCCAAACGAAAGGGCGAGGCCTTAAGTCGGGCAAGAACGTTCTGAAAGATCATATGGTCATGAGCTTGGGCGCAAGCTGAAACCAAAGAGGGTGTTATTGCGCACCACGATATCGCATCCTACTATATATGCATTCCATCATATATCTGTCAATTCAGTGTCAAGTACAGCGCAGCTAGGCCCTGACCAACGAGCCCCTTTCACCCGATTCGGAAGTGATGCTGGTGATGTAGAGACTACAGTAGTCACAGAGCATGACACTGTCGGCATTATTAGAAGTGCCCCGGTGTCGCGCGCAGGCCGCGCGGCGATGTAGCGAGGCAGTTCTCACGCTTCTTCGGAACCAATGGTGACTTGTGGGCGACTGTTGTAAAATAGATGCTATCGATCGCATTCACCGGTGTATGCGGAATGGCGTGTCATGGCGTGATAGAATTTAGTCGTTCCGCACAAAACAGACTTAGCTGGGAATGCCACGATGTACGCAAGGGTTGTTGTAACTTGCAATCTACACCGTCCAGGCGTAATAGGTGATGCAGGAAGGGGTTCCGCTTGAATATGACTCAGCGTATCGAAGGAGCGTAGCTGAATAGGTATAGCACATGCAGTCAGATACGAGATACTAGACTCGGAGTACGTCATCTAAATAGATCGTGAGGCTATGAGGCCCCATCGGAAAAAAACCACCTACGCTTGAAGCTGGAAGCTGGAAGTGGTCATCGTGCCTGCTATTGGGACTGCCACAGATATCAACTAGATTCTTTTGGGCCGATCTGGGACCTGTACATATACGACCTTCAAATTAAAACACATCCGGTAAAGCTGCACAGCCTTCCGGTCACCAACGGCAATGCTGTCCCTTGTTATCAAGGAAGCGCGTCTTGGACAGGATGTTGAGCGCCTGTTAGGTGCATCTGCCATCCGACAGCCAAAAAAACCAGTACGAAAGGGTCCTCACGGCTATCAGGGGGCGATATATGCAGAAGCGCGCGTTTGCGCGTCGCCGCGGACTGTGCGGGCTCCATATATCGTCGGGATCCTTGTTGTGTCAATGTCGCGGAGAATGCGTATCAGGTATGTAAATACTAGGAGTCAAATTGTGCCACATCTCGTCGGCCCTGACAACGGTGGCAAACAGCCCGTTCGGAGCTTGGATGACGTATGCTCTGTATCCGTACTGTGATATCCCAGGTTAGGCGCATCCGTTAGAGATATTGACGGGTTGCCAGGAAAGTTGCATGAGCTCATCGTTGGTGCGCAACCAACGGGATAAATGGATGCAAGCGCAAGCCGTGACACTAGCCATCGAAGGGCTTAGAAATAGACAGAACGAAGTAATAGCACTCACAATGACAAAGATTCCACTCGAAATGCAGCATAGGATAAAATGCAGTGGATAGCAAGCCAACTTCGGTTATCCAAGACGCCTGCTACAGTACAGTACATAGACGAAAAGACTTGTCGGAACTCGAATTCACACAACGTATCAGATGCCTGCTCTGCAACTTTCTCACGTTAAGATTGGTAGGGAAACGTGGGCCTCAGGATCGAAAGCACGATCAAATGGAGCAACGGCAAGTGTGATAGATGGAAGAAACAACCCTGGACATTCACCATTGCCCATTCTAGATTATCTTCCATTGCAATGACAATCAGGTACAGCGGCCAACCAATCAGGCGTTATTTTCTGATGACAGGTAATTTGTACCTGCATCAGCCTGTCAGCAGGGAGCGCCGCTGTAGCGTGTCGAAGTTTATCCAGCATATACATTTAAGTGCACAAATTCATTCACATCTACGCACTTGCTAGCAGGTGACAATGTGATTCGTGTTCAAGAAAAGGGCCTTCTAAGCCTGAAGCGCCTTTCCTATGTGACCAAAAGGATCGGGTTCTCAGAAGAGTGTATGTAGGGATCATTGTAGAGATCACTGTAGAGGTACGTAAACTGGGCTGCTTGCAAGTGCATGATCACATTCAAACTCCGGATTGCAACTCCGGTACTCCTCGACCTTTCGGGAACGCCGCTGCTTAGTCAGTGACAACCCATGAATCACGTGCAGGATGGACTTCCAGGTAACAGAGGCGGGTATCAGAGCGGGGAATTCGGATTAACAAATAGCAACCTTGGTGCTCAGGGAAGATGGAAACACACGAGGGTAGAGAGATGTGGCGAGCAGAGCGACGCCGGTCACCATCTAGCACGATCAGTACTCAAACGCAACAGGCATACCAGGCTCAGCACACCATCGATATTGCATCAATCTTCGTCCACGTTGAATGATTCTTCGGGCCCCGCTCTGTCACAGTACTCCTCAGTGATAGTGTCCGTGTGACTCCGTGTCCAGTAGCCATACTTGCTCCACGAAGTAGCCTCTTCGGCCGGGTCAGCTGTTCGTTTCTTCCCCAATGTCCCGCTTCTCTCCGGGTAAACGGACGGTTATAAGCCAGAAGATACTACCCAGTGACGCGGACCGGTCAGGACGAGACGACGATGTGCCGGCATGTGTTTGCACGAGGTTTCAGCATGGCCGCGGCACTACAAACGAAGCTCTGCGTTCCAAGGGCTGTCGTCTGGTTATGTGATCCAAGACCCCAGAGTCATATCGCATCTATTTTACAAGACCTTTTCAAGACACTAGACTGGGGGTTCGAAACCCCTCCATCCTTTATTCCAACGGCATGGGGGGATAGGTTGGGAGTGCTTCTAGAATCAATGCAGCTGACAGTACATGTTTTGACAGGCGCACGCCTTATGGTAAGCATGAAACCCACACACTGGCAAGTCAGGGGTCGTACTTACATGTTCACCGCCCAGGATCAAAGGCATGGTCTCCCCTTGCCTCCCTCAGCCGCCAAAAATAACGGAGGTGTGTTATTCCCGCTTTGTGTTAAGACATTTCAGTCCAACGCCATACTCTTACCCCAGCCCTGCGCCTCGAATCCTCCTCAAGTCCAGTTCCCCCGCGCCACACCTCTGTGTAACCCTTGGCACGTAATACATCCTCAACACCTGGCTCGCGTAACAGAGCGCCGAAAGCACGAGATGACTCGGCCACATGTAACGATACGGGGCATCAACCCAGGGTTGGAATGTCGGATCGACGTGCTCAGGAAACTGCGCAGAAAGAAATGCCGCAGGATCTCGTGAAGAATATGTCGGTCTCGTCTTGGTACGTAGAGAGGTCCTCTCCACTGGAAGTTGGTAAGGGTTAATCAATAGGTACGGCAACGAAGGTTCTCGAGCTTACTGCAACGGCGGCTCGCAGGTTAGGCGCCAGACGGGGATACGGCGATGTAGGTGGGACTGTGCTGGAGTTGAGTGACAGGGCATCAGAAACCCAATGCTGCGCAGTTCTGTCTCTGATAGACCTCGAAGGTGCGAAAGCACCTCGATCTGCGCGGAGGAATGCCAGCGCATGGCGTAGAGGGACGGGGCTAAAGAGAGCAGCGCTAATAACACAACATGGGTGCGTTTGACTCTTAACACCGTGCTTCGGGGCTATAACGGGGACTCGCACGATCATGAATGAGAGGAGAGATCGTGCGGCGAGAAGGTGCATCACGGGCAAAAGTGGGTGCAGGAAACGCCATTCCTTGTGCCCTATACAAAGACACCGCGGCGGTCCACACCACAGTGTAAAGCAGTAATTTAAGGTGTCGCGGACCATGCATGAAAGCAAGGTAGGCGCCATGTAGGACGAAGGGCAGAGCAGGCCCTGCTAGTAACGGAGGGCCTGAGTAAGATAATAATGCCAAGGTGCGGAGCCATAGAAAAGTGAGACGGACGAGGCGTTGACACGAAGGAAGGTGAGCAGAGTAAGCGTCGGAGCTTCGTTGTACGCGCTGTCGAGTGTGAAGAGCATGCAACACGCCACACACCTGCATCATGACACGCGTAAATACGGTGTAGATTAGACGCTCAAGAACGTACGCTGTAGAAACACTATCCGTGATGAACGCACGCAACAATATACGATTTGGCAGAGTTGCAACAAAAGGGGTGGAAAAAGAAACGCCCATGTGATAGCACTTGTGACGCGGACTGAGCAAGCCAGGGCAATGAACAACAAGAATTTACGAAGTTGTGACCTATGTGGGTCTCAACGTTTTCCAATGGAGGAAGAGTTCATCCACGTACCTGGAGGGAAGAACCGAAGAGTCCCAGGGATAATAACTCAGCGCGATAGTTGTGAGCGTCGTTTCCAAGGAGTTTGACATCGAGCGAGACAAGGATAATGCGTGAAAAAAGGACGTCAAAGAGAGAAAGATCTAGAAAAATCCCGTATAAGATATAGCGCGGAGCAGGTGGTCCACACTTACAGTAGCAGGCACATAGCTCTGGCCAAGCGTCCTCCGTGAAAGCTCCCGAACCATATATCGGTCCCAGCAGCCATCAGGCCATGTAAAACTTTCGGCGCAGCAATCTTTTCCCCGTGAGTCAATCGACTGACGAGCTGAAAAATGACAACGCACCAGAAGAGATGTTCCATCCAGGCGGAAAACTTTGAGTAGCCAATAAATCGGGATGTTTCAATGCAGGATATATAATGCTTCGTATTGGTGGCTT
>WTXL01000322.1:0-20128 GCA_022376525.1 Russula vinacea
GAGGCGGAGGCGGAAGGCGGGCAGAAGGGGTAGGGGAGAGGGGTCGAGAGGAAGACAGGGGTGCAGTGAAGGGAGCCGCGGTGTCCCTTGCAGCGTGGCCGAAGCCGTCCTCGACCGAGCTCGTCGGGGCAACAGGTTGCACAGTGTCGGAAAGCAACTTTAAAACGAGAACGTGCGCGGCAGAAGATGACGCTCACCAGGAACCGGTCACGTTGCGGTGGGAGGAAGGTTACCGTGCAAGGCCGCAACTGCAACGTTTCCATCAGAACAAGAGAAAGCGGAAGAGGCCAAGGGAGTGAGGAAGGACAACGCACGAGTCGACCAAGTTGATGCTCTCCACGCACAGCAAGCAGCGCGGGCAGTTGCGATGAAGACAGCGGCGGATGTAGCGACGACACATCCGGTATCCGCCGGATCACGCACAGCTGAAGCGAACACATGATGTTATTTCGTGAGAAACGACAGTTTGGTTTAATTACCCTCGTCGAGCACATGAATGCATGAACGTGTAAGGCGGCGTGGGCAGAACGCCATCTTGCGCTTGAGCCCGGTTGGTCGACCGTGCAACCGATCGAGCCGTGTTCGTCCGTTCAAGAAGACAGGAGATCGGCGCAGAAGCTGATCACCGTCCAGGTTGTTGTTTTCCACGGTCAAGGACGTCGTCGCTGGTATGAAAGAGACGGAAAGGAGCGAACACGACGGACGGCGTGGCGTGGAACCGAGGAACGCCGTCCGGAAAGAGTGAACGAGAAGACGAGTGCAAGCGAGCGCGAGCGAAAACGGACGGGGTGCGTCGTTGCAGGAAGGGAGATGAGACGTGTAAACCCCCGACCATGTGGGAAAGAGAGCGCACGCTGCGAGCTCGTGCGGGGTGTTCGAGAGGAAGAAAGGCACGAGAGCGAGTTCATTCGGGAGGCAGGTGCTGTTCTCGGACATGAAGGACGGAGACGATCCCACGGACGCAAAATTTGCCCTGCGTCACGCCCGGCATCCGCGCACTTCTACATCTATCATACACATCTCTACGGGCACGCAGTTGCGTTAGGAAAACGCGGCAAAACGGGCCAAGGAGGCGAGGTGACCGAGGGGAGGTGCCCGTAGAAGCAGTTGGTGTTGACAAAAGCGACAGGTGCGAACAGGCACATGGCATGGTGTCAAGAAAAGAAAGCGAGAGGAGTGAACACGCACGGTACTGTTGAGGAGTGAGTAAGAAGGCAAGCCAGACAGGGTTCGCAGCACGAACGGGAAGGCGACGAACGAGACGCGTTCATCGTTCTCGACCGAGTTCATCATGGCAAGTGCCGTTGAACATGATGGAGGTTGCACTGTGTCGAAAAAGGAATTTAAAAAACAAGAACGTGCGCGGCACAGGAAGACGCTCACGAGGAACCAGGCACGGGGTGGGAGGGAGGGAAGGTGATTGTGCAAGGCCACAACTGTATTGTTTCAATCTGAACAAGATAAAACGGAAGTGGGCAAGGGAGTGAGGAAGAGGCAACGCACGAGTCAACCAAGTCAATATTCTTCACGCACAGCAAGCAGTGCGGGCAGTTGCGAGGAAGACAGCGGAGGATGTAGCAACAACACACCCGTTTTCTGCAGGATCAAGCACAGCTCATCCTGTGATGAAATGTGTAACCCCGAGTCGAAAAACACGAGGTGCGGAAGAGAACGCACTGTGCGAGGTCGCGCGTGGTGCTCGAGAAGAACAGCATCCTTTTTTGGGGAGCCGTGCAGTCCTCGAACATGAAGGACTGTGTGAACGGGTATCGCACGAGGAAAACGCAGCGGAAATGTTCGAGAGTGAGACCAGGGGTCCTGCAAACGACACCAGGGGACCTACCAACGACACAGGGGCCAGCAAACGGCACATCACTGGTGACCGGACCGAACAAGCCGGGGCAAAACGGAGTATAGATCCGACCTCGGCCTTCGGCCTCCGGTCGGAATTAATCGCGGACGACGCGTCAGCTGCTGCTACTCTTCATCAACCATGGACGCATCTTTTGAGCGTATGATTGCCCAGGCCGTCCGCGGGAACCAGACTGCAGGTCCTCCACAAGAACCTACCGTGCCAGACAAGTGCGTGCTTTCCTGGCACCTCACACCCGTACCAACGCTTGTCTCTTAGTGGCGAAGTTATACACATCTCATCCCTCGCTCTCCTCAAGGTTCGTTTCTGTGTGCTCGCCCTTGTACAGGTTTAATTGGGCTTTCAGATGTTGAAACACGGTCGAGCAGGTGTTCCAATGGAGGTCATGGGTCTCATGCTCGGCGAGTTCGTGGACGAGTACACTGTTCAAGTGATCGACGTATTTGCAATGCCTCAATCGGGGACCACCGTCTCTGTAGAATCTGTAGATCACGTTTTCCAAACGAAAATGGTCGATATGCTCAAGCAGACTGGTCGGTGCGTCTTTGTTTCTTGGAACATCACTTCCGCTTTCTGATTTTCCTGCCAGGGCAGAGATGGTTGTTGGTTGGTATCATTCGCATCCAGGTTTTGGGTGCTGGCTTTCAAGTGTTGACGTGCAGACGCAACAGGTCCGCATCGTTATTTTGCATCTATTCCGGAGCTTAATCGCCACATAGTCATTTGAATCTCTCGATCCACGCTCTGTTGCTGTGGTCGTCGATCCTATTCAGTCAGTCAAGGGCAAGGTCGTAATCGATGCGTTCCGGACCATTACGCCGCAATCAGTCTTGTCAGGACAGGAACCTCGTCAGACAACCTCTAATATTGGGCACATTAATAAGCCCTCAATCCAAGCTTTAATACACGGCTTGAATCGACACTACTACTCGATATCCGTCAATTATCGCAAAACAGAGCTTGAGCAAGCCATGCTCATGAATTTGCACAAGCGTAATTGGACTGAAGGCTTGAAGCTTCGTGACTTCAAGCTTCATAAGGAGAGTAACGAGAAGGCAATTAAGGTGTGCATCTCAGTCTTCATCCTTTTTAGAATTGCCCTTGTGACCGCCGGTGGTTGGTGTCAGTCGATGCTTGGGCTCTCCGGAGCGTACAACAAGTCTCTACAAGAAGAAACGACGCTGACAGCAGAGCAGCTCAAGACACGGCATGTCGGAAAACAGGATCCAAAACGCCATCTAGAGGAAGCTGTTGAGAAGGCGATGGGGGATCAGGTGGTACAAAACTTGGGGACTATGCTCCTTGCGGAGTTATGAATACGTGTTGGTCTGGTCGTCCAGTCTTTCATTCTAACGTAATCTATCGTTATACTCCTGGATTTCCGGGGTTTGCCCTGTGATACTCACACTCACTGTTGGCTGTTGAAATATTCAGGATCACCAGGTCTGCCACAGTTGGTTACCCGCGCAGTGAATGGCCCCTGAGATTACGCCCAATGATAACGGCGCACACCCTGAAATCCCCGATCAGGCTTTGCTCCTTTAAGAGTCGTGGGGCTGATGCTCACAAAGACTTGGTCTCACTGTTCAACGCACGCCTCTGTCAAATTCGGTGTGGTGCACATTATATTCTCGTTGTGGTTTCTCAAACCGGGTCCACAGACAGATGGACTAGCGTTGTCGGGGGCTTAGTCGTCTGCGCAAGATCTCGAACCTAAAGTGCTGATATTGAAATTTGGAGTACATTTGGTCTGGCACGTCGAGTGCCTTCCGAATTGTGTCAGCCAGCATGGGAAACTCGTTTCAGCCATGTCGAATGGCGTCGCTCAATACCATCCTGTTGTCGTGACCTACGAAAGTTGATGAGGCTCACTGTCGTGCTCACGTCGCGTGGGGGTACATTGGCGTGGCCGGACATGCCGGATGACGGGAACGGGAAGACTGGCACCTACGCATCCGTCAGCAACAAGCTCTGGGTTCGTAAGGTGGCGTGTCAATGTATTTGGGTTATCACGGGCACCATCGTGTATTCATCTGGTCCTTCACAAGACTCACCTCCCCCACGGCTTCTTTCTCAATCTGCTTCCGTATGGTGTTTTCTCATTCATCCGAGTGAGTATGCATTTTATTGGCATCAAACTCTGAGTCGAGAGAATGTACAAAAGATCAAATCTCCCACAAGTCAAACAAATTTTTGATAGGCATACCAACACTGCCCCGAGTTAGCCCAATTGTTTTGCGAACCCCGCTAGAGAAATTCGGACTAGAACGTCTGGTTATACATATTCTCATCGTGTTTTTTGTGCTTCCTAAGACATGGAAGTTGACGGTTTCTAAGTAACTGAATGCTGAGTGTTTTGGGCAGTGGAGATGATGCGCACAGATCTCTCCAATTCAGCTGTTGGGCCCCTCTTCCCTCGACTTCGCGGGAAACAGCGGTTTGCGACGCAGGCTATATCCTGGCCCGCCTTCGCCTTCGCTTCCTTGTAAAGCCACTACTGCACCTTCTAATTCAACAATAGGCAACACACAGCCAGTGTCATGAATAATTAATAACCGCCGAGGGTTCATAATTTGTCCGGTCTTGAAGGAGATTCCAACAGTATGACTAAAATAGCACCCAATCATGCGACCCTCGGCGTGATGAAAAAAAATGAAGACATCTGGATGTGATCTCGTACAGTTGACCGAGACCGATCTGGGCGCAACCGATACCTAAATGGCTCCCGATTCCCGAACTCATAATGGTGCACGTGTGGAGTTGGATCCGGGAACGTAAATTATGTGGTGTGACGTGACAAATGGCTCGGAGCAAATGCTTCGTGGAGAAAGGCAGAAAGGCCAGTCTACTAAATAAGTGCAACGTGTCTATATAACGGTATATGTTTGTTGAGGATAGGCATGATGCCCATCATCTTGGCCCTGCGAATCGCTTTGGTGAGACGTCGCTGGTTACGCCATGTCAGCTTGGTTTCCGCGCGACTTTTTATCTTGCCCATGTCGGTGACGAAGTAAGATAAGAGCTGAGGATTTGTGGCTTCCACAAGAGGGTCGATATCCAGCTGGTGGAACCAGTCGTGTCTGCGTGACTCAGCAGCTCCTGGACCGAGCAAGGCACGCTTGCGGCGGAAAGGGTCATCGCGGGGAAGAAGGTCCGTAGGTTTCAAGAACTAAATTGAGACGGAAAAAAAAATGGGTGGTCAAAAAATTTGTGTACCGCTCGGGAACGTACACGCTGCTCTTTGGGAAGCCTTCCTGTCCGGGCGCGTTCATACTTTGCACCAGCTAAGAGTGCCAGGATCACTGAGTGGGGAGAGTTGACTCGCGGTGGCTACAAGCGGCTTACTACTAAAACTGTAAGATCGAGGTGACTTGGACAAGTCAGCGTCGTCGAGGATATCTGTGATTTGGTCCATGCTGTCGTTGCTCGCGGCTTGTGCATCGTCTGCTTGGTCGATGTCAGGGTCAGTTGCCCCAGCGAAATGGCGGATCGAACGAGCAATGACATGAGAAGGAGTCTGTAGAGCCGTAGGGACTGAGAATAGGGACGGAGGGGGGCGACGTGCAAGGGCACGAGATGGGAGAGAGAGCATGGTGAAGGCCGCGGAGGAGGACCCGGGACAGGCTGTGACGCTGATGATGATAATCTGGCGATTGAATGCGGGTGCGAGGTCCTATACGTTCTGGCACTCTCTCCTCCTTCCATCATCTTCACTCCACACCCTGCCCTCACCTTTCGTCCCTTCCCCTTCCCACCGGGGTGTGCGACCCTTCGTCGCTCATGGCTGAGCCACTCCCTCCCCGTCGCCAGCCCCCCAGCCCTCTCGTTTTCTCCCCAGAGTCCTCCCTTCCGCTTGCAGTTGCTCCCTCCGTCAGCTCAGGCAGCACCTATGGCTCCGGATCAACACCGTCTCCATGCCTTTCGTCCGCCGACATGTAACAAGACGCCTCAAGGCCGCCAAACAGGAGTGCGACAAAGAGCTACAACGTGTTACAAATTCCATCACTTCCTTCTTCGAGGAGAAACTCCATGAGGGCGAGCTCGAACGAGAGCAACGAGACCGGGAGCGGGAGCGTGATCAACAATCTCCTGATCCCGAGTTTCTCGCGAGGCATTCATCTTTCAGCAGGCAGAGCCGAAATCCGCTGCTGCTTTCTCTCGGACGACGCTAGCTCAGACGGTGGTTACGAGGCTGAGCTAGAGGGAATCACAGTCGACAGCGTGCGTCCCTCGACGCGACCCCTCGAAGCCCGCCCACTCTAACGCATTCCTCTTCTTCCCCTGGACTCCATGCAGCCTCCTATCTTCCTCTAGTCCGGGTGTCATCCGCAGGCAGGCCACTATCTCTTGGATAAGCCTCCGGCTCCTCCGATTTCAACCGCTTCTAACTGTGCGGCCGGATCTTCCCAAGCGGATGATGGGACTACTAGTCCACGTAAACAGAGCACTGCTACAAATTCTTCCCGGTCGTCTGGTGGAATCGCTTCCCGTCGCCTATCGCGTTCCATTCACATCCCTATACGCAGCACCCGTTCTGGCCATAGTTCCCGTTCCACTTCTCGCTCCCGCTCCCCCTTCCTCCGAACAACCATTCTAGTTTACCGAGACCCTTTCCAATCCTGCTTCATCAAGCAACCGCCGTTCTTCCCGTATCCTTATTGACAACCCCGTTGATCCTATCATGAACAATCTCTATGAACTCATATCGGTCGCAACCGACGTCATTGATATGACTGTTGCCCAGCTTACGGCGCAACCAAAGAACGTCGAAGCCATCGTACAGAGGGTGCAAACCATTGGCAAAGCGTGGGACGACCACCCGGATTGGCATGGCCGCAACTGGTATGTGCAAGTGCTCCTTGCGGTCGCCAGCCTCAGCCGCGTGGTCGAGTGGTGGGAAGCCGAGAAGCAGTTTTGGAACTTTGATGACAACGATGACGAGCAGGAAGAGGCATTACTCTTCGTAATGAAGCCAGCAGACGACCACATCCCTCCACCAGTGCCGACACCCCGGCTAGCACCGGAGGAGGACCCCGTTTACGCCTATCCCGTCCTACAAGTCAAGGAAAGCGACCTCGAGATGAAATCCAATCTTTGTCCGTGGCGGCGCTTGAGCAATCCAAGGCAGCACCTTCGAAAACCTTAGACACAGCCGAGTCGGCTCGAGTCTTGGCGACAGAACGGCTACGATTGCAAGCTGAGACTGCCCAAATCGTAATATCGTAATGGAGCTCAGCCTGGATGGAGATCACATCATCTGGCTTAATTACGCATGGCTAGTTGTCGTTGGGTATGTCAACCGTCCTCGTCACTCCGTCTCTGAGTCCACTAACGGCACCTAGCTCGGACCCCGACGAGCTACAAGGCACGCGAGTGTCTAAATTTCTCGCGCCTCAAGATGCACCAGTGTTTCATGTTGCAACGCAGTCGTTGCGGGAGGACGATTCACACACTGTGGAGGTTCGATTTACCTTCGGATAGAGTCCTACGACGAACGCGACGATACAAGCGGCGCACTCTACCAATTGATGGAAGGAAAGGGCATGATGATGACTGACAGGAAGAAGGTACACCCTCTCATACAATGTGGTGATCAAGCCCTGTGGTCCTCCTGAGTACTTGCAGCCCTCCATCCACGTTGAGGACGATGGCGATTCCCAGCCTCCAAGTGCAACTGCCCCTCTAGATTACACGCCCGATGACCAAGGCCAGGAGTCCTCAACGCCCTTACCTTTTGCTCGTCCCATTAATGTCACGCCCATCTTATGTCGCATCTGCGAGAACAGCATTCCGCAATGGTATTTGAGAAGCATAACGAGACCTGTAGTGAAACCCACCGTCTGGAGGCAGATATCGGAGAGTGTAATGAGTCAATATCGGAGCTACGTAGCACAATCCGCGATATTTCCATGACCCTGGATCGTTCCTCTCCAGTAACAAGCCCTGAGTACCGTGGCCTCCCCATCCTTTCACCATCGAGTTCTCGGTTTCCTCCTCGCCTTTACAGCTTTTCCGCATCAATAAGATGCATCGCATTGGCGTCAAGAAGATGCAGCGGCGTTTAATCGAACAACTTGATGATACTCTGCAGGTTGCACTCGAGATCTCTGTCCCTACGTTGAAGGATGACGAGGCCAAGGAACCGATTGAACGCAGCGTCTTTTATCGCCGGGTTCAGAGAGGAAGATCACACAAATCCGTAATTGGTTGAAGCCCACGACGTCAGATAATGGCCTTGGGCAGCTAGTACAAGATGCGGAACGGGTGATGCGGCAGAAGATCGACACAGTCATACGTCTACAAAACACTATCAGGTACTCTGAGAAAGTACGGCAAGAGTGGGAGGAACGCGTCGCACAGGCCTTGGCAACGAACGAAGATGAAGAGGACGAGGACGAGGACGAGGAAGGAGAAGAAGGAGAAGAGTCCGGTGGTGAAAATGCAGAATGCTATGAGGAACATCTACAGGGAGAGGATGACCGGTCCAGCACCACTTCCGAGTATGCTTTCGGAGGTGGACATGTACTTCCTTAGACCCGACTCCTTTGGCCACCACCCCTCCTATTCCCCCCGTCGCCACAACCGAGAAGGCCTTTTCTTTTATCTCGTCTGCCCCCAACCTGTACCGCCTCCTGTGACATACGCATGGCAAGGTATATCGTTGCAAACGCGTTCGTCCACCCCATCCTCGGTTTCGTCTCCCTTGGCTCTGGCGGTTCCGATTATTGCATCTGATTCTCAGGTTGACTGCAATCCACCCCATATGGATCTTAATGACAGCGTCACGAAGACTGTGCGTCCTCGAAAGTCGGTGCAGAATTTGGAGCTTCTCAACAGATGTCCCCTCTAACTTCGCCCCTGGAGCTCCCAGGGACTCGTCGCTCGCACCGTCGTCACTCTACCATCAATCCAATCCTCACTCCGGTTACTCAGCCCATATCTAGTGGACCTGTTTCTCCTCGTCTTCCTTCTGCCACTCCCCTTCCCGCACCACACCAACATCAATTAAAGACTTTGAGATCATCAAGCCAATCAGCAAGGGTGCTTTCGGTTCGGTCTTCTTGGCTAAAAAGAAAGCGACTGGCGACTACTATGCCATCAAAGTGCTGAGAAGGCGGATATGATAGCGAAGAATCAGATCACAAACGTGAAGGCTGAACGTATGATTCTCATGAAGCAAGCCGAATCCCATTCGTCGCGAAATTGTTTTTCACGTTCCAGAGCAAAGATAACTTGTATTTAGTCATGGAATATCTTAACGGCGGCGACTGTGCAGCACTTATCAAGTCTCTGGGTGCACTACCAGAGGAGTGGGCGAAGAATTATGTCGCTGAAGTGGTTCTCGGCTTGGAATATTTGCATCAAAGGGGAATTATTCACCGGTATGCTGACACAACCATCTACACCTTCACTTGGACTAATTTGGCGCGATTTCAGCGATCTAAAACCAGATAACCTCCTCATTGACCAGCATGGCCACCTCAAACTCACTGATTTCGGTTTGAGTAGGATTGGTCTATTAGGGCGTCAAACTCGTGAAGCTCAGTTGATGCCGTTGGAGCGGGGTGGCCGTGCGGCCCGTACTCGTTACAGCCCACACTCTCGCCCACCATCTATGGACGCAGCATATCTGTCATCGCCTCTCATCCCCGCCGACCTAATTGGTGGAGGTTCGTATTTCAATCAGCAACCCGCTTCAGTGTATCGCCAAAGAACAAATTCATTTCTATCATCCGCAGACGACGTCAGTGAATCCAGTGGATCCGATACATTTTCCAACTTTTCGCGCGTCGAGCCGGAGCTCAGATCAATGACAGTCCACTGCAATCATTTGCTACGGAATTACGACCGACCTACGTCGCACTCTTCGCCCGGAGGAAGTGGCACGCCAGGCGGTGAGCAGAAGTTTGTTGGCACGCCTGACTACCTAGCTCCGGAAACAATTCTCGGCCTTCGTGGCGATGACGCCACCGTCGACTGGGTGGGTTGGTTTTGGCACTGGTCTCATTTAGGAAGTGGCTGACCTAGTCTGATAGTGGGCGCTTGGAGTGATCACCTACGAGTTTCTCTATGGCGCGCCGCCTTTCCATGATGAAACGCCGGAGAAAGTTTTGAAAACATCCTTTCCCGACGGATTGAATGGCTGGAGGAGTATGTCGATTTCTCACAAGAGGCGCGACACCTAATGGAGCGATTGTTGATTGTGGATCCTCAACGACGTCTTGGTGTCAATGGCGCTGATGAGGTCAGGCGCATCCATGGTTTGCTGGTATCGAATGGATAAGGTCACCACGACGAGGCTGCGTTCATACCTCAGGTTACTGATCCGAGTCGACGGACTATTTCGACCCGCGGGGTGCTATTCTCCAATTATTTGGGACGACCAGCCCGTGCCCACAACTCAGTCCTCCTTGCAGCCGAACTGTGTTGGTATTGATGTTCCACATTCTGAGGCTGTTCCAGTCCCACGGGAGGACGTGATGCCACAACTCCAGCGGACGACGAGTTCGGTGCCTTCGCCTTCAAGAACCTGCAGGTACTCAAACAAGCCAATGATGACATGATACGGAAATTGCGGACAGACCAGATGGCACCCATAACACATACACTTTCGGAATCTGGCGCAGACACAGTCGAAAGCGCAGCATGTCGGCCAAGAAGAAGATACCGACCAGCGTGGTTACTTCGTTTGAAGGCAAGTCGTCAATCACGAACCCGCCTTCTCCTGCAACATCCACTTCTTCCATCGCTCCTCGCCCTCTCGCGGTAGTGTCCCACCGTCTACGCCTGGCAGCGTTGCTGGTCACATCCGTAAGCCTTCCGAATTTGGGGCTGTCGAGCGATTCAAGCAGAGCCACATGGAGCCGATGTGGTCCGTCGGAACACCATGCCCAGTCGTCTACGCACGGCGTCCGTTTCATCGAGTATGGGAGATGGATCCTGGTCCGACGCATGGCCCGCCTCCATTGGCCATACTTCGGCCATTTCGAGGTCAATACTCCTCCGTCCTCCGTGGCTTCCATCGACCTCAAGAGAGGCCCAGACCCAAATGATCGCGCCGTTACGTGTTTGCTGGCAGAGGACAATCCCATCACGGCAAAGATCATCGAAACGCTACTCAGCCGACTTGGTTGCCGATGTGTTGTTGTTGCAGATGGTTCTGAGCCATTAGTGTCGCCATGGGCGATATCAGTTGCGTGTTTGAATATCCTGCTACTCGTAGACATAACTAACCGGGTCTATGCAGAGTTTGATTGCATTTTGATGGATCTTCATATGCCAGTTGGTGCGCGATCACTTTACGTTCGGATTATTTCATTCAGCTAACGTAACGCCCAGTTGATGGCGAAAGCGCTGCCCGGTACATCAAAAGCACCAACAACAAAAATACGAGCACGCCGATCATCGCTGTCAGTGCGTACAGCGGCGCCGATATGGGCGAAGCGAGCGCACTGTTTGCAGCATCGCTTTCGAAACCGCTCCAAAAGGCGGATTGCTAGCAGTTATGCGCGATCTCGGATTTAAAACATCGACCGCACACACATCCGTTCTTGGAAAGGCGAAACCAATTACCGCCGTCCGGTGACCGTTGACCCTGCCCCTGCATGCCGTAAAGATATGTACACTCATTGCATTTTTGGTCTAATCATCCCATATTTTTCTTTGCTATGCCACTTTTCGCTACGCATTACAGTCATTTCATTCCCCTCGCCATCCTCTTGCATTGTTCCCGCTGCATTTTGTATGCTAGAGTTAGTTGATGTCATTTTTTGTCACGCGCAGACACAGGCCTGGATTGAACATTGAGCGCTGTGAGGCCGATTAGGGTTAATTCTCCTGGGACCTGGCTCGGGCTCGATGCTTTTATACTATGACACCTCGAGGGCACGGTGACAACAGCCACCCCCTAAGCTTGATGGTCACCGCCTCCATACTCCCCTGAACCCTACTGTCTTTCACCATACCACCATGGACTATCATGGTCAGGTAGCGTGCATACGAGGCAGTATCGTGCTGCGACTGCGCCAACTCCGTCACAACCTCCGTTTCCTCCGGCGATTCCGCCTAGTTTAATACCAGGCCGTAGAAGCCTCTCCGCCACTGGCACTGTTACCAATAGGTTACTGTATTCCGGTCCCGACCACCCATCTGTGGTTCTGCTGCCATTACTCCAGTTGCCGACGGTACGCAGTTCTATTCGTTGAACCCCTCCCGTTACCTCGATATGCAACCCCCGCCACCGCCACTCCCGTTGCCACAATCGCTACTACCACAGTCAGTAGTGCCTCCTCTTCCGCCGAAGACTCCATTTAAAGTGTCACCCACGGCCTCTCCGACATTACCGGCGAAGCCCCCACCACCGTTAGTGCCACTCCCCCCTGCTATCCTTCGACCCACAGTGTCCCGGTCCAAGACCCAGCCACCCCCTCCGATGCATACGTTGCATCACCCCTCAATATGTGCCACCTCTGCTACCGCCAAAGCCTCTGGCGGCACGTTCTCCTTCGCTACAACCAATGTCTCGCCCAGAGCGAATCCCAGCCTCATCGCGAGAGGGCCACCAGATACTAATGATACTGCCAACCGACCTTGCCTTCTGCAAACTCGTCTGCAGGGAGTTCACTTGGAATGAAGGAGGAAGATGAGTTAGAGCTTGCTCTGGAAATATCGCTACACACCGAGAGAGAACATGCCAACTCACTTCGTTCCCATGATGCGGATCTTGCTCGGGCATTGGAACAGTCACTTCTCGAACCAACACCACGCCCAGTACACCCGAGGTCACGATCTAACACAGTGATTGTTGATAGTGAACCCGTGCCTCATCCTCGACGAAACCGTGGGACGCACACCCACGTAACCAAAGGCCGGTTTCACATGTACTTTCCATATCACCGGTCGATGCACAGCTCAAAGAGATGAAGCCCTCGCTCGGAGACTGGAAGCCGAGTTCGACGGCGAGACCACGCCAACTCCAGGGGTGAACCACAACGTGGATCCCAATCCTTCAGAAGGTGGTGCCCCTCTGCCCTGTTATGATGATGTCGTTAGCGAGGAACCCGGTATGTGCAGATGCAGTGTGTCGTCACGAATTTTGTGATTAATCTTCCCCTCCGCAGCAGCTGTGAATTACTCAGAATCGAACGCGACGGGCGTCTCCACACATTCTGCAGACATCACTTACTTCGGGACACTCTCACGAACGACTTTACATCCCCGACCAAGCAAATTCCTAGAACTCGCCGTCGCCAGCGCAGAGAACCAGCCCAGACTAGAGTCTCAAGTCACAACGACGTCTCCAATGGAAGAGGAAGCTCCCGAACTTCTCCTACTTTCTCTCCGCCTTCGCGAACGATTGTGACACTAACCAATTCATCGAGCCAGAGTTACTCTATGGTGTTTGTGAGTATCTACAGATAAGTATAAACCCTTGCTGTACTTACCGCACTCGAAACACGTTCGGGTTCAACCCGCACCAGTGGAGAACTTTGGGATGCGAGACCCTTTCCAGACAATCTTTCTTCCTATGGAAATCTGCACCGTTGCATATTCGGGCATCAAGCTGGCGGCAACTCCTGAAGCTGATGGCAAAATTAAGTACCGTGCGGATCGAGCCAACTGTTGAGGCTGTAGCCGCGACAAGGGTGACTTACACCTGCGACCGTGGTTCAGTTTTTCAAGGTATGCGATTCCATGCATTTTCCGTGGGCCATTCTGATCTCCGGCTAGGTTCATCAGACCTCATCAGACTGGCGGACGGTCATCTACCTCACCATTGATACCCGCCTCCGCCCGACCATAGGCTACGAACGGGACGTTGGTGTACTCCGTTTCGTACAGTTTATCAACCTTGCCTCCCCTACTCCGCAACGGTCTGATACAACTATCCAAATATTATACCGTCCCAGCGACTCAAGAACGCCCTTGCCAAAACTGCCGTTATCGATGCCCGACATGGCGATGTATTTAGCGTCGGCTCTGGAGGATTCACGACGGGCGACTGGTGACTCGTCAAGCAAGCTGGCAAAAATGATAGACTTATTTTACCCTAGCCAACGAGGTCGGGGAGCAGATGGCGAGGAGGAGGAGCCGCGGCGAGGGCGAGGGCTTATCGGTCGGCTCATGGGACGACCGTCGAGCCGGCCGCAGGGAGGGCGTAATTCGGAGGTGTACGAACTTGTTACACCCTTTGTTTCGGGGGAGTGGGGTGAATGAGAGACGGGCTCGGATTGCCTCGGAGTTCGGACATGTGTATTAGGGATGCTCCGGACCGATATTTACCCGTGTACTATAGACAATTTTATGCTCGCGGTGCTGTCAAACCCCAACTCTCCTCCACACTCGATGAATCGCCTTAAGCGACTCGCCGCGCCATTCTTCTTAGCCCTACCGAAGATCTGGAACAAGCCCATGCTGCACTAGAAGCTGCTGGCGTCCCCGTGTCATTCGCTGATTGCAGAAATTGTCCCAACCCCTGTGAAGATGGCAAGAGAACACACTCATCCATTTCCTCGGACCCGCTTAATAGACTCTCCACAGGGCATGAAGAGTATCCGCAAAAATTGCGTCCATGATAGACACGACTTCCGACATGCTGGGATCCGTGAAGCCATACCGCCGACAAGTCCGTCTTCGGTCTCTCTCGCGTAACGTGATTTTGTGCGTCGTTTATCTGATAACTTGCAATCCCAGGTCGTTATTTCCACTGGCAAGTCTGACTGGGGGCGTTCCGTCACCGACGAAAAGGGCTCGCTCGCTTCCCACATCTCCGCCATCGAAAAAGCGAGTGCGCCCCTCGTCATCACCCCGGTGGAGGTGGCACTTCTACGCCCGGGACCCCGCCACCCGGCACACCCGTCACGCCGACGACGCCACAACAACAGCTGTTGCTGCCCCCAGCGGTGGCGGGCATCTTCAAGGACTCGGAGAACCACGCGGTGGCGATCCTCAACGGCAGCCATGACACACTGTCGAAATGCAACGACCACGAGACCGTGCTCGTGTTTCCAGACTATAAAGTCCTGACGGGTCCCGCGTTCATTGGACGGCGCACGCGAGTTGTGGCGTAATTCTGTGAACCCGAGCGTGCCACGTCTGGGCTACGCCTCGGAGGATACGGGCTCCTCCGTCAGGTCATGGGTCATCCCGTACACATGCGTGATCTTGATCTGTGAGTTGTTTTCACTGAACTCTGAACTCTGAGTGGGCGAGCGCTTCTCGCGCCGACACACGTGTGTACGACAATTTCCGGAAACTGAACGGAATGTGCCTTCTCTCTCTCTCTCGCAGGTTCGCACCGAAGGAGGGACGTCCGATGCGCCGTGGCGGCGCCTAAGCTCGAACATGGTCAGCAGTTTTCAAGTTTTTTTTTCTCTTACAGCATCTCACGGCACGGCGCTCCCTGCCAAAACATTACTCCCATTACGGCCGCCTCCGCTGCCCATCAGCCTTCTCGCAAACTTTGCAGGATGAAGGTTGGGACGTTCATACGCAGCTAGAAGATCCGATTGGTTCCCCATTAGAGGATTATCCGAGGGGGATGAGAAAGAAGCCGAGTTCAGCAGGAGGCTACAGGAGCTCGACGAAGGGTTTCCGAAGAGGGCATTGATCCTTAAGACTTCGCATATTGGGGGACACAAGTATGCAGGGAATGTCATTGTACGGTGCTTTCTTTTGCTGTGTGAGTGCGTTGGGTGCTGATCAATGTGGTGCGTCGTACAGATTTACATGCCCAAGGTGCTGGTGTATGGTACGGTCGTGTATCGACACACGAGGTCGCGTCTATCGTGCATACGACTATCCTGGGGACGAATATTACCTCCTTTGCTGCGAGGAGGCGTCAACCTCGCGCGGCCAGATTGTAAGAGGCTCAATGATTGGTAGTACTATACCTGTTTTCCTCCCTCTTAATTCCCTCCAACTCTAATTCCTAATGCTTTACCCAAATCATTTTAACTGTTTTCGATGCCCACTGTCTTACTGTACACACACAAGCCAATTCGTTTCATTTAGTACTACATGTGGAGAAATAGGCTGGCTATCATTACAGATTAATGTATAGTGCGCAGGCCGCCTGTTTTTAGCTTCGACGCAATGACATACCACAGATTAGTGTGCCTGTACGAAGTTATGCGTAGAACGAACGGGTGAATGGAATATGAGGATCACTGTCCAGGTGTTGTACAGAATATGCAATACGAGGCTATGCAAGCATAGAAAATAGGGGATGAATGAAGATGAAATGATGTGTAGGATGAAAGTGACTGACAAGACAAGTGGTGAACCAGAACCAGTAAGACAGAATAGTATAGATGAGATACTCGATAGCTTAAGTGGTCACATATTCACAACGTCGTCAAAATCGTCGAGGTATCCGCGGCGCTTGGAATAGCGACCGGCATGTGGGCTTGCATCCAGTGCTTCGTCGTCAGCCGTCTCGGTTACAACGCCGTCGCGGCCCTCCTTTCGGTGAGACGATTGACCACACGTGCAATGAAACTCTCAGACTCCCCAGAATAAGTGAAGCCGCGGAAGTTCGCTTGGACGCTGCTGGTGAGGGGAGGACTGGAAGCGATGTCGCGTTCGCGTCCTTTTTTCTGGATCTGGATCCCTGGGGTAGTCGATAGTGGTGGACGATCGCTACCCAGCGGGCCGTGAGGTGTGTGCTGCTGGAGAAGGCCACCAGAGACCGACTGCGACACCCAGTCTTCCGAAGGGTCGTCGTCGTCTAGGTCCAACTCGTCGATTAATCCGATAGTTGAGATGTCCGCCGACGTAAATTCGGGATCGAAATTCGAAGTTGATTCATCAGATTCAACGACAGGCTTGAACGGCGGTGTCACCTGCTTCTGAGCAAGTGCATCCCAATCTATGGATGTGAAGAAAGGATGTTCCTTGAGCTCCGCTGCATCTCGCTGGGCACCTAACCGGTGCTTCGGGTTACGATTGAGAAGCTGGTAAGACACGCATTAATACCCAATACGCGGTCAGAGTGGATAACGCGATAGACTTACTCCCTTGACGAATTGCTTCCCGTCTTCATTGATGACACCTCGAGGGAAACGAATCTTGCCGAAACATATGTTCTTGTACATTTGTTGGGTATCTTCGGCATAAAAGGGGCTCCATCCACAGCACATTTCGAAAAGCAAAACGCCGAGCGACCAGAAATCCACCAGTTTCGAGTAACCATGCTCGTCGAGGAGAACTTCCGGTGCAAGATATTCAGTTGTCCCACAGAATGTGTTTGTCAGCTCGTCGGCGCCAAGGTCTGGCTTTGATAAGCCAAAATCACAGAGGGCCACGTGTCCTGTCGCATCAAGAAGAATATTTTCTGGTTTCAAATCGCTTATTTCGCAATTGAGATAGTGATCGGTGCATGATAAGGAAGGCACATACCGATATACGATGTCATACTTGTGTAGATGTTCCAAGGCCAGCACCAGTTCGGCGATATAGAACCGTGCTCGCTCCTCACTGAAGCGGGTTTCCTTTTGAAGATGCCAAAACAGCTCTCCCCCACTCTTGAAATCCGTTATGAGATAAAGGTCCGTATCGGTCTGGAAGCTGAACTTAAGCCCGACTAGGAATGGCGAGTCCAATGAACGTTGCAAAATTTTCCGTTCGCCGATAGTGTGTGCGACCTCTTTCTTAGCGATGATCTCCTTCTTTGATAGGACTTTCATGGCATATATGCGCTTGGTATCCCTCTTCCTGACTTGGAAGACGCGGCCAAATGTTCCCCTTCCGATAAGTTTAAGGAACTCGAAATCGCGTGGTGTCAATGATCGTTTCGACTAAGGACAGTTGAGAATGTGCACAATTTGGCAAACAGAAGGGAGCTACCTTGTATTGTTCGAACGTTACCTGGATGCGGATTTCACCTGTGATGTTGGATTCGTTTTCATACGGACCAAGCCTTGAGAAAGATCAGAGAACTGGAAAAGGCAACGATAGGCGGGACATACTTGTACCACTGATCAACTGTGTGATCGTGAACTAGGGTGGGCTTAACCTTGACGCTACCCATGAACCCATGTTCCTCATCTGCACGATCGTAGATATTGAACTGGATCGTGGATTCCCCAGATGTTACGTCGCTGTGAAAGGGTAACGAAAGGACGTCATCGGCGGGACCTGGGCTCGATAAGAAGATAACCTACAAAGATACCTCATGCTTCCAGACGGGGTTATGGGCAGACGTACGCCCCAGCCTATTTGAGGGTGTTCTAGTACCTGACGCACACGGCACAGAAAGTGAAGATTTGGCCGAGTTTGTCGAAGAACTTGACACTGGGGACTGGCGGCGAGTACGCGAGGCAGCGTCTTGAGCAGTGGCCTTGGCACCCAAAGCGCTGATGGCGATAGAAGAGGAAGTGCGCGAAAGGTTAGTAGCAACGCCCCTGACTTCCTTGTCGTCCTCGTCGGTCGGGTCTCTGCTGACGAATTCGTTGTTTTCGAAGACGACGACAGCATAAGGTCGTGAACGGATCGATGAGGTGTTAAGGCCACGGGCGGAGATAAGTTTTACGTGAATTTGACCCCTTGAGGAGCTAGAAGAGGTGGGAGTGGGAGCTGATTGCGTATGATGGGGGCGGAGGGAGAAGACGCGAGGGTGTAGGATTCTGGGGATGTAGAGAGGGGAGGGGAGCGGGACTGGGGGGTACGGCTGACGGGAGGGAGTTGTTGCATGTCGAAATCGGGAGCATGAAGGGTGAGGGTTGTTGGGAGAGCGGTCGTGGTTAAGTTCATCGTAGGAGATAGCGGCCCAACGGGCGCACTCTCGGTCCCATAAACGGAACATGACGGAACTTGTAAGAGCCGATGAATCAGGTTGGCAGGGCTGCCCCGGCCTCCCCCGCGTGGGCTCTTCCTTCCACTTCCACCACTTCTCTCCGGCACCGGCATTGCAACTGCAACTGGCACCAGAGGCGGCGAAGACGGTGATGGCGAAGGCGACAGCGACGCTTCTAGTGGTGGCAGTGCATGATGGTGCTTGTCAATCGGCTGCTTGTACTCGACCTCATACGCGCTCGCCTTTGCCTTTGCACGGTCGACGATTGGTATTGGCCAATGCTTGATGACTGTCGCCACGATGGAAAACGTGGGGAACTTCGTCGGCGGCGGCGACAGGACTATGGGCTGTGGCATGAAATTCATCATGAGTGGGGAGGAGAGCTGTTCGCTTACATGGCGGGAGAGGAACGTTTATAATAACAATTTTCTACGACAGCGCTAGGTAGATAACAAGAGCCTGCTCCAATTCTAGTCATGTATATCGCGGCGGGAGGATCTCCCGGTTGTGATACGGAGACAGACACGGACATGTCGTACCAATGCGGCTCTTTTGCCTACAATGCGGTGCTTTCGCACCGAACTTTATTGGCGCCCTCTTTTCGCGCTGACCTTCTGCCAGTCGCCTTTTCCCCACCGCATCGACCTCATGTCATCCGACAAAGACGCCTAACATCACGACCCGAGACGCCGTCCCATGGAAGCCGATCTAAGTTATCTTCAGCACACCACAATTCGAAGCTGCCCTCACTTACAAACCCCGGCAAACCACCCAGCGTCCTAACCTGCACCGACTCCCCATGTCGTCCCACCCAATGTAAACCCTCCTCGAATGTACCCAAGCGAGCGCCGTAAACCCAGTTTGCTGCGCCGTTCCAGCCTGCTTAACCCACCCAACATCATCTGTAGTTCTCGTTGTAAGAAATACCAACCCCGTATGTGGCGCGTGACATTTCTGCCAGGAACCGCAAGCCAGCCGCCTGGACCCGTACTGTCCAACGCTGTTCCTAAGCACATAGCCCTCCTGGAAGGAGGTAGAAACGTTGGATCGACATGGACGATACGGTCCTTTGAGTCTTGCGAGGATGGGCGAGAGCTGGACTCCGACATGGACTGACAGAACAAAGGTTATGAAATTCTGAGCATAAACTCCAGCCAACTGAGGCACACCTCACTTGTATACGGTGCGACGTTGGCTCACCCAACAGGCGTAAACGCCTCGGTCTAAGAAACGACCGTGAAAATGGTCTACAGCAGCTTGTTAAAAAGCGAGAGCCAGGTATGCTCTCACGGTATTTGTGTGTATATTGCGTGCGGTTGCCGAGGGCACAATTTGTCTGTGTTGCTGTCTGTATGCCTGCTTGCATTTTGTTTTCTGGTGTCGTTGGGAGTTTGTACACCCCGCACTTACCGTATGCACTTCGCCCCTTCGTCGCATCCATCGTCTTCAATGCCCTCTGT
>WTXL01000323.1:0-20071 GCA_022376525.1 Russula vinacea
GACCGTGCTACAGCATAATGGCACAGCCGTTCAATCGCTGGCAAGCGAGCATCTTCAGGAATTAGAGACATTTGTTGGCTCGAATCGTCAAACGCAGGAGGAAATAATCAAGAAGACCTTGGGTTCAGTATATCTTGGTGACATATTATATCATGGATCGAGTACATCGCACTTACAAGACCTCTTTAGCCGGCGCAGACACCGTGTGTGCTTCTTGATAATCACACATTTGCCTTACTGACTCCGACAATTGAGACTGTATCGTCGATGTACTCCTTCTTTCTGGCCCTAGTCCTCTTCCCTCAGGTGCAAAGACGGGCCCAGGCGGAACTCGATGCTGTAATCGGAAGAGACGATTGCCCACTTTCGATGACAGGCCGCGTCTTCCGTACATCGAGGCCTTGTGTAAAGAATTGTTGAGATGGCAGATGGGGACCCGTGGGTAAGAATTTTCCCTGAGCTGCGTACTAAATCAGAAATATAAATAACGGCCTTTAGCTTTCCTCATTTATCAACTAAGGACGATATTTACAGAGGCTTTTTCATCCCGAAAGGTCAGTTTCCTCTCAATTGTACTTGTACATTCTGCTTTTTGGACTTTGTCATTAACCACTTGGCCTAAAAGGATCTGTGATGTTAGCTAACGCATGGTCCGTCAATTGTCTATCCATCTAGACGCTTATCTGAGACACTTCAGGGCGGTCCTGCACGACCCGGAGACATACCCTGACCCGGAGGAATTCAAGCCCGAGCGTTTTCTCGATGAAGACGGGACCGTCCGAGATGACCCGTCACTCTCGTTAGTGTTTGGCGCTGGCAAAGGATCTGTCCTGGACGTCATTTTGTCGATGCGACACTGTTCATCGTTACCTCATCAGTCCTCTCGGTATTCAATGTTACAAAAGCAAGAGATGAGAACGGCAACGAAATTGATGTGAAGGCCGCGGCTACTGTTTTAAGTGGGATCGTCGTGTAAGTTTGGGGTTTCTCTCTTGCAAATGCTTCTCGAAGCTAATAGGCGCCGTCGGATTTTCAAGACATCCCGCGAAGTTTGCGTGCTCTATTGTTCCAAGAGATAAAGTTGCGGAGGATTTGATTTCGGCGAATACTGTGTCTTGAATGGTCTGCCATGTATCACCGACTGTCTCTTGTTGCATGGCTTGTTCCGCGATGTTGTATAACCATGTCGTGCGGTGTATTTTTGTAACAGTAGCCTGAAATGATTACACTGGTGTATCGAGCCAGGAAACGGCTTTCGGTCGTAGACGTCCTCGCCAGGCGACCCTATATCGGGAGACCTCTAACGCCCGACTGAATTTGTATTACAAGCGGCCGAAATGACTTCAAATGCATACAAAACCCCGCGAGTGGCCACCACGGGTGGCGCCGCCATGCGGTTGCGCTGCAGCGTTGATTACTTGCGGAAGACACCATCGCCTCTTGAATCCGCTCAAGGGGATCTTCACTAAAGAGCTTCTCAAGTGTTCCACCTCCTACGTAGTCCATAACAAGGCTGATGTTTGTGAAGGGAAGAGTTTCGAGTCGATCGTTCACACAACAATAAAAATGACCTGACCACCAATCATCAAGTTGTATGCGCAGCAGAAATTCGGATTTAGAAGACCACGGATGCCCCACCCACACTGGCACTTGGTTCATCGTGTCCGGCAACGCGATATCCACTGACATCGTAACCGACGACCCAATGGAAATCGCGTCCAACAACTGTGAGGGTATGTACGTAGACGATTGATGTGGAAAGTTGAACCGGGGTGAAGACGGATGCGGGATAAGTTGCGGACATGGATGCTACGAATTGGAGTGGGGGCTGTGGGGCAACGGCAACATGCCGGGGACCGGGGTGACCCGGCCCAGCGGTCCACCCAGAGACCAGCCCGTCTCGACATTGACAATATGCGAGACATCTTATCCCTGGTCCGAAACTTTCACACCTTAGCTAGAGTCAGAGTGGAGGGGATAATGTACCTGTACAGCTAGGCGATGCTCACATGCTCACTAGACTCCCAGTAGGCAATCCCTATGCCCGAGGGGCGAACATTCACCAGCAATCACAAACGGTATGACAGAATATTACAGAACGAGAGGTGGTGGTATTTCCTTGCTCAGTTAAACGTAGGCTACTAGTAGGCACCTGAAACGTAACAGCTCTTACCCGGCACGATGTTCTAACAATACTTTCATAATCTCGTCGCGATTCTTATCCGACTCAACTTCAATTTGTGGAGCTGTTCTACCGTTGTCGTCCTTCGCACCAACATCCGCCCCATGTTGGAGTAGCACGTGTACGACCTCGACCCTCCCAAATTTTACAGCTCGATGTAACGGGGTAGATTGGTCATTTGTCCTCGCGTTTACGTCTGCACCGTGTTCGAGCAATAGTCGGGCGACTTTGGACAACGATGAAGCGATATGCGGGTCTTTCCAAGTATCACCTTTTGATGCAGAATGTAATGGAGTCGTGCCATGGGTACTCCTGGCATTGATATCTGCCTTGTATTTGAGTAATATTTGAACCATCTCGAAGTCTCCATTGAAAGCTGCAGAACCCAGTGGAGTCGTGTCCTCATATCCCCTGGCATCCGGGTGCGCACCATTGTCACTGAGAAACTTTGCTGTCTGAAAATGCCCCGCCGCCAATGCTGCGACGAGCGGTGTCAAATAGTAGCCACCTGTAACGTTCACTTGCTTGGGATCATTGACAGTCAGGTGTTCCACCAAATCTTGGAATCCACACAACGCGGCGTAGTAGAGGGGAGTAGCGTCGGATTTTGACCAGGGTGTGAACTGGTAAAAAATTGAGTCGGCCGGGGAATTGGTGTCTATGTCGTGCAATTTGAGCCAAGCCGAAAAATATGGCTTGTCCAGGTCGAAAAGAATTTCCATCGCCTTTCGTAGGCATGACGACACTTTCTCATCCTGAGCATGGGCGACCCAGTGTTGAGCTGCATATTTAGCCAAAGAAGAGTTGTTTCTGACGCCGCTCTGTTCCATGTCATCGTCCACCCGGAGCAAAACGCTCAGGCAAGCTTGCGCAAGAATTGTATGCGCAGGCTCAAGAAGGATATGATATCGCGAGGTGTCTCCACTTGAGGTGGCCAGCCGAGCCGCGGTCAAGAACTCTTTGACCGAGAAGTGCGAGAACTGAACAAATCGTGATCCATCGGACTTCACAATGACGATTAAACTGGAGCATGAGGTCAGAAGTGCTTGTTCTTGATCCTCCCAACGCCAATTCGTCTTCAACTTCGGGATCCCTTCGTCGTCGTCAAAATCAACTGCGAGAACTTCTGCAAGCTCCTCCACTCGAAGCGGCCGAACGGCAACGACTAGGCATTGCAATAGACGACGAGCGTGGTCCCGGTTTGGCTTCTTGATTTCTCTTAGTACGCGCTCGTACGTCCCATCCAAAGACTCGGGCAATTCATCCAGGGTACGCCGGACACTTGGTGGAAGACAGTACCGCAGGGTTTCCAACTGACAGAATATCCACCGGAACCTGCTTGAAAGCTTGAACAAGTATCACAAACGTTTGTGCGATTTACTTACATCCCATCAGCTCTTTCAGAGAGCACCTCAACGACAAGTTCCTTGTCCTCTGTCCTCCATCTCCTCATGATTGGTTCCGAATCCGAGTAGACAACCGATTTGACATAATCCTCGATATCTTTCTTCTGCCCACTCTGGTCGTGAAGGGACACTCGGCGAGAGGTAAGAGGTTCAAGGACATCTCGTATGTCGATTTCCGGGCGACTTGTGACACATATACGGAGATTCGGAAGACGAAGCTTGACGAGTTCCTTCACAAGCTGAAGCACCCTTTCGCGAGACGATGGGATCCCGGAGGTATTTGAAGACTCATCGAGTGCGTCAATGATCAGGTAGATTGGACGTTGATCGGTGGCAAGAAGCGTGAGCATTTCTTTCAAACAATTGGCCAAATTGCTATCACTTGGCTGTTTCTTGCCCTCGTCATAAATCGAATAAAGATCGAATAGAATGTCGCAATGAGGACCCGAGCAAGCAGAAAGTTGGGTGAGAAGGGAAGTGACTAAGTCACGCAAGCCTTGTTTGTCGGCGTCTCGAAAGTCAAAGTAAAATAAGCCATGGACGCTTTTCCGGCCTTGCACATGACTTCAATATCTTGGATCACTGTGGAACTGACAGGAGATGTCAATCATCTCTGACGGGAAATTTTAAGAAACCACAAACCAAAGAATGCTTTTGCCCGAGCCAGCTGCAATTCAGTACAAGATGGAATTAGAGGGAGCCAAGTTGAAAAGAGGACGGGACAAACGTTTTCCGTGAACCCAAAGAAGTTCTCCTGTTGACTTCCACTCCTGAAAGATGCTGCCTTGGAAAAACCAAGATGCTGTTTTCTTGTGATGAGTATCACATGCGATGTTATGATTCGTTGAGGGATCCGGTGGGGAGAGCCATCTGTGAACGCTTTCTCGCAGCTGCTTCTCTGAAAGGATGCGTAAGGCTCCATGGTCAGCACTCATGAGGCTAGATGACAAACGTTTCACTTGATCTATGTCAATGGCAGTTTGTTGTGTGGCTACCTTGACTTGATCTACATCAGTGGCGGTTTGTTGCATGGCCACCTTCGCTTCCTTTCCGTCTGAATGATTCAGAATATAAGTAGAATTTTTGGGATTGATTGAAGATGATTTGCGTACCACGAATGACCTCCGCAACCCTGTCATCAACCAACCTGACTCTATTGTCGACTCCCCTCACGGTCTCACTCACAGCATGCGTGGCCTTCAGATTTTCCACGATGGCCATCCGGGCCTCCTCATGAGTTAACTTGTCTAGCCTCTTCATCGCATCTTCGATGTCTGTCCTTCCGATCAGCCTCTTTGCATATTTTTCTACACATCGTTCAATCAATGGTGAAATATTTGTAGATCGAATACTTACTTATTCGACCTTGTTTAATCTCCTTCGTCGCGATCCCAAGAATTAAGAGAATCTCAACCATTATCTGAATGATGATATCCAACATTTGCGTGGTTGGTTGCACTTCTGTGTAGATCTCGAGACGTCGGAAAAACATTTCGATCCGTTCGAAAATATCGACGAGCGCGTCTTGGCTTGCTTGAACATCATTAGCTGTCTAAGATATGTATGTGTTACGATAGCCCGCACGATGATATAGAGGGAACACACCGAAAGGAGAACCCCGACCCCAGCAAAGATCACACTCGAAGGGGAGAATAGCTGTCACATAAATATGAGAAAGCGGATCTCAGACAAGTGAATTTCCTGAGGCATACCAAACTAACACCCGATCCAAGAACGCTAGAGAAAGCATAGAGGACGTTTACAGTCGGACCAAGCCATTTTGTCCATCGTTCATCGGTACTACGGGATTGGTCTAGCCCCTGAACTTGCTCTTGAAGGACAACAAGGATGGCACTGGGAGAGTCGCAGGATTCGAGCTGTGCGGCAAGAGGATGTGCAAGGAGATCCTTCTTTGTGAGATTTCTGTACTTGTTCAACGCATTATTGATAATTTCTTGGAAGTTGGAGGACGATGACGATGACGAGGCGGCAGTAGGGCGAATGTGAGACATGAGAGTGAGAGCGAGGAGTTTTATTTGTGTTGGAGGGGATGATAGCGGGTTCGAAGATTGGAGGGCAGAGGGTAACACTGCAGGCGCTCACGCAAGGGGCACCGCCTCGGCGGCGCCTCATGGTCTGGGCGTGGGTACTATTCTTCCCGAGGAACGTGTCGGACCCAGATATGATAGGCGCCCTGCGTGCGACACCCTTGATAACTTGAAGTTAGAGATCTTCTCGGCCGAAACTCCCAGAGCAATTCGGACTGACGGTCCGCCTCCGGCCGCCCACGCAAGGGAACCAACTTGAAGGACCCCAGAGCAAGGACTCCACATACTTCCAAACAACTCCTTGAGGATGTTAACATCGCGCGCGGTCGACCCCCACCGGCAGCCCCCCGCATCTCGTCCGCGCCTGACATTCTTCGGGCGATTCGCATGGCGACGACCCGCATCCACGGGCACGCCCCGACAACGACGGCATGCTGAATCTGGGATCCTCGATTTAGATGTAGATCAAGAAGCCATGCTTTTGCAGTCACGGTGTCCCACGCCGCCGTGCGACGTAATTTCGGTTTTTCAGAACTTCAAGCGCCAGTTGAAATGACCTCATTCTGAGTCCAACTGTCCAAGTCGACTTAGATACTGCCGCCGTACCGTGCTCATGCCAGTGGCAAGCTTCAAACTCAGAATAATAAACTCCTGCTTTAACTTGAAGCTTTAAAATGCAGCAAATCCGATTTGGTGGTATGGCTTTACACTGCCGATATTCTTGCCTCGGGCTACCGGACGACGAAGTCTGCCGCCAGGACAATAATACACAATATGGCGGGGGCCCGCGTCTGCTACTTGTATCACCCGGATTTCTCCACTTACGAGATAGAATGTTCAACGTACGGACTAATCAAAGACGGAGACAAATCAAAAAATGTGGGTGATACATTACTCTAAGACAAGGCATTCGCCGAAATCAAATCCTCTGCAACTTTATCTCTTGGAAGAATACAACACTCAAACTTCTTTGGATGTCTTGAAAATCAGACTGTCAGCTTCAAGAAGCAGTTATAAGCAATAATCCGGACTTACACGACGACTCCGCCATCAAGAGTCACCGCAGCCTTGACCGGGATCTCGTTGCCGTTTCCATCTTTTGCTTTCGTCACATTGAATACGGAGAGGACCGAAGAGGTAACAATGAAAATAGTAGCGTCGACAAAGTGACGTCCAGGACAGATCCTCTTGCCAGCGCCAAACACTAACGAGAGTGTCGGGTCGTCTCGGACGGTCCCGTCTTCGTTAATAAAACGCTCGGGCTTGAATTCCTCTGGGTCCGGGTATTCCTCTGGGTCGTGCAGGATCGCCCTGCAACATCTCAGACATGTATTCATATAGTTAGACAAGCAACGTATCATGCGTTTGCCACCATTATAGATCCTTTTCGGCCGGGTGGTTAGTGCCAAAGTCCCAAAACGCAGAATGCACAATCAAGAGGGATCTGACCTTTCGGAATGAAAAACCCTCTGTAAACATCATCGCTCCTCGATGAATGGGGAAGACCTGAAAGTCATCATTTAATCACTCCGGTTTACAGGAATCCGGAAAACTCCGAATTGTACCTATGGGCGTCACCATCTGCCATCTCATCAATTCTTTACAGAAGGCTTCGATGTACGGAAGACGCGGCCTGTCATCGAACATGGGTAACCGGTCTCTCCCGATTACAACATCGAGTTCTGCCTGCGCTCGTCTTTGCACATGGGGAAAGAGGACTAGAGCTAGAAAGAGGGATTGCATCGCCGATGTAGTCTCAAATGTCAGAGTCAGTAAGAAGCATGCGTGATTATCTAGATACACGCACCGTGTCTGAACCGGCTGAAAAGAGGTCTTGTGAGCGCCCTAATTCGTGAATATAAGGCCTCACCATGATATATTGACCCCATGGCTACGCTAACGACCTCCTCCTGCTTTTGACGTTCCGAGCCATCCAGGCTCTCTAACTCCTGCAACTGCCCGACAGCCAGTGAATGCACTGCAGTGCCATTACGCTGTGGAATGCAGTATGAATCAACGTGAAGGCTAAGAGCACGATCACCACACACCAGAGCATTCTTCACAAAATCGATCGGCTCACTCTTTATGCGCTCACTCAGTTTCCTAACCATACGCGCCATTGGTTCGTAGCTGAGGTATGGAACCCATGGAGGAATGTATCGCACTTAAAATAGCTGTGAGTCCTACTAGAGGGGTGAAAGTCGGAAAGCGCACAGAATGGGAGGTAATTGACTAGCACTGCTCCAGGTACGACGAGCGGCGTCATTATTTTAGAGGCCTCGACCGGTGCTTCTAACATTTTGTCACCATCCTTCAAGTCATAGCCATACGCGAGTGACATGATGAGTTTTCCCTGAAGACTGCTTGGACGTCATGAGTCATATGGAACAAGAGGCCGTCCAACTGACAGTTCGATACGGGCTAGAAAGTCCTTTGGGGTTGAACAAAGCTGTGCAAGGAACTCGCGGGCCTTTTCCTGCATCATTTGCCGATATGGATCATTTCACCAGGTCGAAGGCCACGATCTAATAGCCTTCGTGCTTCACGCCAGGTCTCAGTCATTCCGGTCATAAATATTTGCCAATCCATGTCAAACCTAGAGGCCGAGTAATGTGGGCATAGCGACTAATTGGGAGAAATAGCACTACAGGACGTACATTTCTGCGATTGGCAAGGGCGGCCTCTCTGAATAAGTTTCTCCGCGCTTCTCAAGTGGATCTTTAAGCGCCGATACCGAAGACAATACAACGATGACCTGAGAAAAAACGCGAAGACAGATAACATCGCCTTGGGACTCTGGATTCAGCTGGCGAGAACCGGGATCCCAAGTCTGTTACGCCTACCGTATTTCTTTGACATATCTGTGTACGCAATCCAGGGTGCTTCTTTTGGATATCAAGTAAATTCCCGATTATAGGCCGCGATGGCAGGCCAGGTGGATAAGATAGCCCTCCTCGTCTTCTATGGCCGCGGAGGACAACAAGGAGGTAAAGGAAAAAGGGAGATGGCAAGGCAGTCAAGGGCGTTGACGAGAAGGAACTGCATGGCAGGACTGGCTGCATGAGGGAGAACAATGTGAGGCTGGATTTATATGCCTTCGCTCTGTGTGCGGTCCATTCCCACAGGTGCCAGAGGTGCATCCCTTTCGAAGTCATGGGTCACGCAGACGAAATATGATATGGAATCATGTCAACTGACATCGGTTTCAATAAGGCAGCAAGTGATATTACATGGTCATGTCAAAAACCGTCTCACATGATTGGTCACAACGTTACGTCATCTAGACCGCAACGTAGCCGACTCGGTGATTGCCTTGACAGCGCGCTCCGGTTTTTTCCATCGCACTGTTACAGTATATGCCAGTGTATGGCCAGCTGAGCGGAGGCTCTGCCGTAGTACTGAGCAAAGCATCTCATTCCAACACTCTGCTGCCATTTTGAAGAGGAAGAACAATGCCAGACACGCACCTTGCGCAGTGACGCAAGCAGTGACGAGTCTGCCAGCGGGGCTGAGCGGGCTTTGTGAGCGATTTGAGCAAGTACCCTTCTTAGTACCCTTTTTGTCAGAAGTCCCCTGTTCCCTCAAGCCCACCTGTGTTCCATCTCACGCTTCGTCGAGCGCATTACGGTGTACCGTGTGAAGGCGGTGAAGGCCGAGTCATCTGGCTCATGGTGCCAAATGTTGGCGAAGCGTGGTGAACAATTTATACGCCACGTATACATTTTGCGCCATGAGGCCATAAGGTCTTCAATCCCATAAAACACCCCTGATGGCAAGGTGTATCGATGTTGATGTCTTTAGCCGAGGCAAGGCAAGAAAACCAGAGGACTATGAGCATACTGGCTGTTCGGGTTTTTTTGCCCACCTCGCGGCACAGTCGCGCGATCTGCCCTTGAGGTACTCACCATCTCGGTGGAGCTTCCGCGATTTGGAACCGTGGTTCAAGCTCCCGCAGAGCTACCTGAGGGTCTACGTTGTTGAACTAGGATAGAAGATGGCTAGCCCAACTCACTGTACGGCACGTTTCCGAGACTGATTTCACTGAGTCAGTCCGATGACGGCTCCGCGGACATCGACCGGTCATCCTCGGCATAATCTAGAAGAACATGGCCCGCTTCTGTGGCGCTTCTTCGAGGTCAGGTCTTCTGTAAAACCAATGTTAACATGGTTGATCATGGAAGAATTGCATACTGGCGACACGTTTTGCCATCGCGATGATTTCCTCGTGATCAACCCTCGGAAGCCGCGCGAGCTTGAATAGTTCTCGCTATAAAAGCGTACTGCGTTGCCAATGTTAGACAGATTGCATACGTATGTGGGACCTTTTAGGTGTCTAGCGATAAAAGGACCAGCGAGAAATCGTACATGCCCAGGGCGACGTCGAACACTATCCCGCGGCATCGATCAGGATGATCAAGTGGTTGTCCCGTACCTCGAGTTGTAAAGAACGCGTAGTCCAGCCTCGGACGCTTTACGTCATACACAGTCAAGATGTACTGTACCTCTCTATGTCCTATCCATCGAGATGTTCTCTCACAGAATCACACGGAATTGCCTGCGGACTCTGACTAGTGCCCTGTAGGTTGGCTGAAAAACGAGGGTTGTCAGAAAGAGGTGGATGAAAAAGTCAGATAAACACGTGCTTCCAGAAGAGATCCGAATCGGATAACGTATATCGTGATGGTGCTTCCTGCATGTCAATGCCTTGCGTCAGATCCCCCCCTATTGTTACCCATAGGGCCATAGGCTCAATCCATGTCACGATTCTACAAAGTTAGGTTAGGAAAATACTCACGCATCGGCGTCTGCGTAAATGGCAGCTATGACCATCGGATGGGCACTCACTGCCACTCAGAGTACTCAGAGCTCAGCGCTCAGCGCTCGCTGCAAGGCTCGCTGTTTCGAGCATCCGCCGATGATCCGCCACTTGTTCCGCTGGCGCGTGCCTGCCCATCAGTAGAATGGAAGTATTTGTAAGCATCTATTGACACGACGTTGATTGATCCGTGATTAATGCGTGATTGCGTCTGCAGTTGCAAGAAGAGGTGAGAATAAATTTGGTGGCACCGTTGCACTCGTTTGGGGTGAGCCGTCCCTGAGCACGTCACGTGAGGCCTACATTCTTCGGACGGGAAGCATCTTACTATTTTTGAAATTGGGTGGCGACGGCTCGATTCTTGGATTGTATATAACATGGCCTCTGTCTTTCCTACCGAACCGCCATCCCTGTCATGTACCTCCTCATAGACGCCCTCGCTTTCTTCCTCTTCCTATACCTTCTCGCCCTTTTCCGCGACTACAAAAGACGACGAGGACTACCCTACCCACCTGGTCCACCATCACGCCCAATAATAGGCAATCTACTTGATATCCCGAAGGACACCCCTTGGACCGTGTACGCAGACATGTCCAAGAAATATGGTATGAGGTGACGTTCCCATGACACCTCTTCGCCCAAGCTGAAATGTGCGTCCCGAGGTGATGTTATCTGTTTCCGCGTTTTCAATCAGGTCGTTGTCGTCTTGTGCTCGTTATCAGCCATCAAGGATCTCCTTGAGAAGCGCGCGCAAACCTATTCAGAAAGGCCCACCTTGCCAATCCTGGAAATGTAAACCCAGTTGCACTTTTGTCTCCCAATCATCCGCCTTGATGACGATCCTCGATCCCTAGGATGGATCTGGATTGGTTTGTGCCCAGCATCGGGACGAACGAGTTTTGGCGCGAGGGAAGAAAGCTTCTTGATCGCGGCCTTCGACCAGGTGCAGCGGTGTCCTATCGACAAATGATGCAGGAAAAGACACGCTGGCTCCTTGCTCAACTTTTCGCAAATCCAAAGGAGTTCCATCACCATATCGAACTGTCGCTATCCCGTCTTTCTTATATCGTATGATTGTTAAGTGCTAACGATCAGGCAGCCTTCAGGGGAAACTTATCATGTCACTTACTTATGGTTATGACCTGAAGGACGGGGACGATTTCATGACAGCACCCATTCAGACCACCGAATTAATGTCAAGGGTCATGCTACCTGGAGCAGCACTAGTAAATCACCTCCCATTCTGTGCGGTTCCCAACTTTATCACTGCATATTGGTGTCTCACAGCTATTTTCAGTGCGGCACATTCATTCCTGGGTTCCGTTTCTCAGCTACGAACCATTGATTCGAAAAGGCAGGGAGTTGAGCGGCAAATTAAAGAACGGGCCCTTCGAGTTTGTAAAGAATGCCATGGTTTGTGGCGATTGCGCTCGTATCACTCACGTTGACTGACCGTGCTATAGCATAATGGCACAGCCGTTCTATCACTGGCGAGCGAGCATCTGCAGGAGTTAGAGAGTTTTGATGGCTCGAAACGTCAAAAGCAGGAGGAGATCATCAAAACGGCTCTGGGTTCAATGTATTCAGGTGAATCATTCTATTCATTGGCTAGGTACGTGGTACTCACAAAATTTCATTTCAGCTGGTTCAGACACCGGTGCGCGCTTCTCGATGATCATGCTTGCTTCTTACTGACTCCGATGATGGAGACTGTATCTTCGATGTATTCCTTCTTTCTGGCCCTTGTCCTCTTCCCTCAGGTGCAAAGACGAGCGCAGGCGAACTCGATGCTGTAATCGGAAGAGACCGGTTACCCACTTTCGATGATAGGCCGCGTCTTCCGTACATTGAGGCCTTGTGTAAAGAGTTGGCGAGATGGCAGATGGTGACACCTATGGGTATGAGATTTCCCTGAGCCGCATAAATTAGAATGATAAAACAATCGCTTTAGGTGTTCCCCGTTCATCGGATAATGATGATGTTTACAAAGGATTTTTCATTCCGAAAGGTCGGATTGTACATTCTGCATTTTGGGATTCTCTATTTACCACTTGACCTTGAAGGATCTGTAATAGTGGCGAATGCATGGTCCGTTGTTTGCCCATTCATCTAGGCATTTATCTGAGACGCTTCAGGGCAATCCTGCACGACCCAGAGACATACCCTGACCCAGAGGAATTCAAGCCCGAGCGTTTTCTTAACGAAGACGGGACCGTCAGAGACGACCCGACACTCTCGTTGGTGTTTGGCGCCGGCAAGAGGATCTGTCCTGGACGTCACTTTGTCGATGCGACAGTGTTCATCGTTACTTCATCAGTCCTTTCCGCATTTAATGTGACTAAAGCAAAAGATGAGAATGGCAACGAAATTCCGGTGAAGGCCGCAGTAGATGTTTCAGGCGGGGTTGTCATGTAAGTTTGGGTTTTATCTCTCGTACATTCTTCTCGAAGCTGAAACTTGCCGTCGGACTTTTTAGACAGCCTGAGAGGTTTGAGTGCTCTATTATTCCAAGAGATAAAGTCGCGGAAGATTTGATTTTGGCGAATACTGTGTCTTGAATGGTGCGTCATGTATCACCTACTGTCACTTGTTGCATGTCTTGATCCGCGATGTTGTATAGCCATGTTGGGCGTGTGTATCTTTCAGTTGTAATAGTAGCCTGAAATTAAGCCACTGGAGTATAGAGCCGGTGAATGGCTTTGCGTCCCAGATGTCATCGTCGGACGGCCTTCACACCCCGAATACCAACTGAGCTTATTATTACAAGCGGCGGATATGAAGCCGGGACATGCTGGTTCACAAATCCCCGCGAGTGGCGCCATGCGGTTGTGCTGTGCTGCGGCGCTGAGTACTGAGTACTCGTGGACAAGTTGCGGAACCACCATCATAGGTCAACAAGCCTCTCGACTAATCTCGAAATCGCTGGAGAGGCTTTTCCTGAGAACAGCTACGAGATACAGTGGTATTCGCTACGGCCTACGGGGCAAGCTACGGGGCGCCTCGGGCAGGACCGGAAATTCCAGAATACATGCAAGCATCTACCGTGATAGCGGCCCTAGGGTGCCGGTGCATACCACCCCATTATGATGCGATATCACACTCTTACAAACGTGGAGATTATTTGCCTAAGTGGTATGCAAACTGGAATCGGCCCGCGCATCCGAAGTAGAAGTGCCGAGTAGAGCGCATTTCACACCACAAATGAACAACGTGCAGTGGGGCATTCCATCGATCGGGTCCTCGAGGATGTGACAACCCAGAACGGCAGAAGGAAATCAAGAGCGCTGCCTGCGGAACAAACCGTGGAAGGTCTAAGCCTGGCTTACTGCCGCTTACAAAAGGACAAAGATGTCGTTTCTTCGTTCGGGGATTTCGGGCTGATTGCGGAAACCGATATTATAAATCTCCTTGTGTGAATCGTATTTTATCATCACAATGGCGCCTTTGCTAAGTTTGCTCGACCAAAACCTGCAAGATTGCGAATGTGGTAGTTCTGGGCCGAAGCGAGGCACGAGCATAGGCCCAGAACGGGGACTGAACGGGGACGGTGTGAGCGGAGAGGGTGGCAGTCACCATCTCCCCTTCGGATGGTTCAAAGAACATCTTTCTGCTTACTGTAAAATTTTCCCACCACTCCTAATTCAAAATTTCTGAGGACATTTCGATGATGAACGCTATGAGCGGTAAGCCCCGCGGTCCGACAGCAATCAGCCCGCTTTGGGTGGGCCCTCTCACCCGTCGCAAGCCCGCCCCAGGACGCGCACACCCCATTTTCGACCAAGAAGCACTACATGCTCCTGCGCCTTTGCTATGCAGACAGCCACACACACCTCAGGATATACTGTGGTATTAGTTAGGCGTAGAGTGTCTAAAAAGCAAGTTCACAACATATTTGCCACGCGCCGATCTCCCCCCCCCCCCCAGCGCGCCGCATGCTGTCAACATGGAGCACGATGCAAAGCGAGACACACTTACGTGGTGGGCAATGATGGAGATCGCCGCATCGGAGTTTAAATGACCAATACTTAGTCATCACAAAGCTCATCACGAGCGTCGAGTGACTCAGCAGTTGGGAAAGCCGACCACGACCACATTGGCCTGTTCCGTTGCATGATGGGCACCGCTGATGGGCCACCGAAGTCGGTTGTCGTTCACTCCCAAGATGCCAGTCCTCCGAGTTATAAACATCAAGCAGGTCAGTGGTTTGAATTGGTTTCGAGATTCTGCCTGTACCGCCCCGCAAACTGGCATTGTAAGGGTAATCGATAGGAGAAAGATTATGTTGCTATGCTGTGGGGGATGAAATTTGATGAAAAGCGGTACAGTAAGCGACTTCGGTATTCATAGTGCTACGATGACTAATTCAATACTGTAAGTTACAGTCACTGTTCAGCGCCACCGAGTCCAAAGTACGAGGTCGCCCTGTTTCACTTGGTATTTACGTACAAGACTTGGGTTTCTCGGCCTTGGTTGGCAAGGCCAAACAGGACCGATAGGGAAAAGTTTCACCGGGATTTACCAGTGATTTACCCCGCCTCCCAATTCGTTCGAACCTTCGATTGAAATAGGAAACCGGAGTCCCACGTCGCATCCCGCTTTTCTATTCTCCTGGGACAAATGATACTGTACTGCCATGCTAGAACGTTACAAGTACTGATATTGAAATTCCGTTACTGTGTTCCTCCGCCCTGGGTATTATAAAGGCCGTCATTGGGACTGGCGGCAGCAGGGCAGCTATCACTCTCTCATTTTATGTGCCATTCTTTCCCCTTTACAATAATCCAGGACCTCATAAAACGCAGGCGCGAGTGTCTCCGCGTGCTCTCTCCACCTCTGCAGCCTACGCAACTGACAAGATTTAACATGGTCAATTTTCATGATCCGAAAGTAATCCAATCAGACGCCGGTAAGTTCTTCCTCTTTTTGGAATTATGTCCGTACGGTACTGATGAACTTGAAGTTGCTGTTAGCAACTTCTCACATATCTTGATTGGCATCTTTCTGTACGTCACAGAATGCGCTCCTGGTTTGCCGAACCAACCGCCGTTGTCTAGGTGGGAATTCATCACGAATATAACCTTCGAGTGGAACTACGTAGCTACCAAAAAGAAGATAAGGTGGCCACTGTTGGTGCGTTTGCCCGTAGTTCTCATTATGCGTCGCGTGGCAGTAGTGATGTGATGCGTCCAGCTATACTCGATTTGTCGCATTTCTGCTCTGGGTTCTGCTATCTGCGACCTCATAGGCGAAATGTCACCCACGAAATTAACTGTCAGGTATGATCAATAGTTGACGATCTATTACACCACTGAGCTCAGTTAGCTGTGGACTACTTGGACCCTCGTACGGTTTGAGAACACGTTCATCAGGAGTCGTTCACTCACGTCAGATTTCCAGACATTTGTCTTCATATCGTTTATATGTGCATCGCTGCTTATTACCATCAGAGTGTGAGGATCTCTTCGGCTATCACAGTCTGAATCATGGTTGTTTAAACGGACTAGGATTGCCGTCTGGAGTTATAACCGCATTGTCATTGCATTGACCATCGGAATGTGTCTTACCAACATAGGTTTTCTTCTATACGGTGCGTAGTTCACACTGTCGCGACTGCGTTATTCTTATAGTTGATGGCTACGATAGGCGTCGCAATGGTAGGTCCCTGGTCACATCTTGAGCCTTCGTAAGTAACGTACGGTATCGATCAATAAAGATGCGATCCAAATGGTCAAATGTCTCAAAAGCGTGCGCTCTGGAAAACACCAGTCTACTGCGGTACAGCATCACCGTGACCACCGTGACTGATGTTTCACAGTTGATCATCATGTTGATCGGGCTCTTGCGCTCTCGCCAAAAAACGCAAAGTGGTTTGCTTCGCTATGTGTGCATTCAAGTGGGTGGTGTAGTGTTCCGTGTATCGCTAATGACAACGAACATGCTCAAATTGGATTAGGCTTAATATGGCTCATCGCTGCGACGTTAGGGGAGACCCCATCTGCGGTACGTTTTGATTCTCGGTTGATGCTTGTTGGATGGATCATATCTTACAATTACATCATTCTGACCCTCCCTACTAGGTTTTCATCAACCTAAATCTCAATGGTAAGAACGGCTATATCCCAAACTTGAGTTTGTTGATTCAACCATGACCGTCTATTTTGTTCTCAGAACCATGGAATGCCGTGCGTAACGTTAAAAAATATGATGTTTGTCACTGTTGCTCATCTTGTCTTTAGATGTTCCAACAGTTCGCTTGTACGTTTATAGCTCCATATAGTTAAGCAATTGATTTATCTCCAGTTGCCAAACGCCAGTCTACACGATGTATGTCTCACAAAGGGTGATTGCGAGAAACTGCTGACCCTTTGCTTATAGGTAATTTGCGCAACTCGAATGTACCGCGCGCTCATTCTTTATGATATGGACGTGTATGGACCCCCTCCCGCCGTGACTGACCGTATGTTTGACTAAAACACCGTTAGAGACGTGTATTCCGATGGCCCGAAGGTTGTCAGCGCAATGCGGTTTGGTGCGCTACCCAGAAAGTGGACGGCGAGCGGGATTGAGATTGGGCCAGCGATGGCGGCACTGGTGCGGCCACAACCACAACAGATTTCTCCTTTGTTGGCACAAGGACTCGGAAATTAGTCCGGCCGAGAAATTAACGCCCGTCGGAGACGAAGGAGTTTAGTCACACAAAGTGCAAGCCTAGTAGTTGCCAATGACGATCCGCGATAACAGGAGACGAGTCGGATTTCTTTGTAACGCTACGTATCGTGTAAACCGTTGTAAACTTCTCATACTTGGTCCCATACTAGACTATGTGGCCAGAGTATCTTAATACGTATATTACTTTCCTGTTTCTTATGCTGTAGGCTCTGCGCAACCTCCTGTGCCTTCGACTTGCTCTAAAATGGCTAGCATCATGTGACCTGCCTGTGATCTAAGCTTACCTGAGTTATACAATCAGTTATAGTGACTTCTTTTATTTCCCTCCCTGAAAGTGTGCTGCGTTTTTCGTCCCTTTTGCAAAATCCGATTTGATCTGCTTGGCACGTCGATAGTGATGTGATTGAGTGCCATGTGGCGTGTTCTACCAAGTGTTCTACACCACCGGCATTCCGGGACTCGGATGCCGCTCCGCCAGTCAGTACTAGTCAGTGGGTGCGCTTTACGTGTGCTGCCGCGCCTCCGGTTCATCAACGACATTTACCGCCCGCATCCGTGCTTGCGTCTGCGGTTGGAAAGAAATGTGCTTCGTGGCATACACGACAATTGACGTGAAGGGTCCGCGGCCGATGCGCTGTGTTGGAGCCGGAATACCCACAGCACATGAGGCCCCAGCGCGATTCTCCGCACAGAAAGGGAAGCATCTTGGCACTCTGTGGGCATCGATCGCACTCGATTCTTGGACTTTTGCGTATAAATATGATGGCCTCTTTGCTTTCGCACGCACGCAGTCCGTCCTGTAATGTATCTCCTCATCGACGCCCTCGCTTTCTCCTTTCTCCTTTACCTTCTCGCCATCTTCCGCAGTCATAAAAGACGGCGAGGATTCCCCTACCCACCTGGTCCGCCATCACGACCAATAATAGGCAATCTACTTGATATCCCCAAGGGCACCCTTGGACCGTGTACGCAGACATGTCCAAGAAATATGGTACGAGGGAACATTCCCACGACATATCTTCGCGCAAGGCTGAAATCTACATTCCGAGGCGATGTCATTTGTCTCCGCATATTCGACCAAGTCGTTGTCGTGTTGTGCTCGTCATCAGCCATTAAGGATCTCCTCGAGAAGCGCGCGCAAACCTATTCAGAAAGGCCCACCTTGCCAATCCTGGAAATGTAGACCCAAATGCATCATTATTTCCCAATCATCCGCCTTGATAACGATCCTCATCCATAGGATGGAACTGGACTGGTTTGTGTCCAGCATCGGGATGTCCGAGTCTTGGCGCGAAGGAAGAAAACTTCTTGATCGCAGCCTTCGACCAGTGTCCTGTCGACAAATGATGCAGGAAAAGACACGCTGGTTCCTTGCACAACTTTTCGCAAATCCAAAGGAGTTCCATCACCATATCGAACTGTCGCTATCCATCTTCTTTATATCGAATGATTGTTAACGACCACGAAGCTTTCAGGGGAAACTTATTATGTCAATCACTTATGGTTACGACCCAAACGATGGGGACGATTTCATGGCAGCGCCCATTCAGACCGTTGAAATAATGTCACGGGTCATACTACCTGGAGCAGCACTAGTAAATCACCTCCCTTTCTGTGTGGTACCCTGCTTTATCACTGCTTTGCCGGTGTCTCACTACTATTTCAGTGCGGCGCATTCATTCCTGGGTTCCGTTTCTCAGCTACGAACAATTGATCAGAACAGGCAGGCAGTTGAGTGAGAGAATAAAGAATGAACCCATCGACTTTGTAAAGGATGCTATGGTTTGTGGCGAATCGGCGATTGCGCTCGTATCAATTCACTTTTGACTGATCGTGCTATAGCATAACGGCACAGCCATTCGGTCACTAGCGAGCGAGCAGCTGCAGGAGTTAGAGAGTTTCGTTGGCTCAAACGTCAAAAGCAGGAGGAATCATCAAGAGGACCCTGGTTCAGTATATGCGGGTGAAGTATTCAGTTATATTCATGGGCTCGAGTTGGGTGCATGATGACACTTACAAGTTTTTTTCAGCTGGTGCAGACACAGTGCGTGCTTCTCGAGTATCTCGCATGTTTCTTACTGACTCCGGTAATGAGACTGTATCGTCAATGTACTCCTGTTTCTGGCCCTAGTCCTATTCCACAAGTGCAAAGACGAGCCCAGGCAGAACTTGACGCTGTAATCGGAAGAGACCGGTTGCCCACGTTTGATGATAGGCCGCGTCTTACGTACATCGAAGCCTTGTGTAAAGAATTGCTGAGATGGCAGATGGTGACACCCATGGGTACGAGTTTTTCCCAGAGCCGCGTAAATCAGAATGATTAAACAATGGTTTTCAGGTCTTCCCCATTCATCAAGTAGGGATGATGTTTACAAAGGATTTTTCATTCCGAAAGGTCGGATTGCACATTCTACATTTTGGGACTTCGCCATTAACCACTTGGTCCAAATTCCAAAAGGATCCATAATGGTGGCCAATGCATGGTCCGTTGGTCGTCTATTCATCTAGACGTTTATCTGAGACACTTCAGGGCAATCCTGCACGACCCCGAGACATACCCTGACCCAGAGGAATTCAAGCCTGAGCGTTTTCTTAACGAAGACGGGAGCATCCGAGACGACCGACACTCTCGTTAGTGTTCGGCGCCGGCAAGAGGATCTGCCCTGGACGTCACCTTGTCGATGCGACACTGTTCATCGTTACCTCATCAGTTCTCTCGGCATTCGATGTGACTAAAGCAAAAGATGAGAACGGAAACGAAATCCCTGTCAAGGCCGCGGTGACTGTTTTAAGTGGGATTATTGTGTAAGTTTATCTCACAAAAATCTTCTCGAAACTGAGTCACCATCGTATTTTCAAGACATCCCAAGGAGTTTGCGTGCTCTATTGTTCCAAGAAGATAAAGTAGCGGAGGATTTGATTTTGGCGAATGCTGTGTCCTGAATGGTGT
>WTXL01000324.1:0-19925 GCA_022376525.1 Russula vinacea
TGAGGACGCAGTGGCAACTCCCTTGAAGAACGCTGGGCGTTATCGTCGTAAAAATGATGTACGCGTCATCCATTGTCCCTTGTTCCGTTCACTGACATCACTGCAGACTGTGGCTATCGAAAGTGTGAGCGAGAGCGATACCGATGCGAAGACATCAAAGGCATTTCGCAAAAGCGTTAAGAGAACGGCTGCTCTGGATCACAAGGTGAAGCCGAACTTTCCAAAGTCAAAGTCGCATTCCACAAGCATGAAAGACCTCAAAGCTAAACTCGAACGCGCATCTGTCGTGCCGTCCGAGTCCCCAACTTCTACTGATCTCTCAGGCTCCCTTGCCATGGGTTCTGATACGACTGGATTGCCAGATTTCGCTCGCTCAGCTTGGTCCACCAGCTTCTTACCGACGCTGTATAGCCGCTTGGGAAGTTCCTCCAATCCGTTTGTTCTGGGCGCAGATATGGTCCAGGTTATTCAAGAAGTCGTTAACCTTGTCTATCCGAACTCAGATTATCAGGTCCGAGTCAATGATAGGATTTTTACTTTGGTATGGGTGTCTTTTACTTTATTTTATGTGGTTGACATGCGTCTAGGCAAAGGACCGCCTGAACGATAAAAGAACGTTTTTTGGCCGGCAAGGCATCAAAGTCGTTACCGAGTTCTTCAGGGATGAGGGGTATGTTGGAAAGCCTAAAGCGACTGCCAAATACGCTCTCTGGGCAACCAGGGGTGATGGGCCGGCCATCTTTGGTGTACCAACCCCCTATGACTGTGTTGCGACCAAAGGCGATGCCGGCTACATTGTGCGTCCCACATTCCGCTCATTATTCAAATGATTATATGATATTTCTTTTCAGAAGCCCGAAGATATATTTGAATCGAAGTTCATTCTTCAACTCCTCACTCCGTTTCTCAAATGGTGCAGAGGCTCGTGCCACGATTACGGCCATCCCATTGGCGCGCTGGCTCTGGCAGCTACAGGAGTGAGTAGCCACTTGTATAATTGGCCGCGTTCTGAAATGTTCGGCTTAGGTTGAACGTGCCTTTATGATGCATACAACGGGCGTACCAGTGCCCTGTGGCCAGTTTTCACGCGAGGTCGTAGGCACTGTCATCGGCGAATACATTTACACGGCCTCAAAGCTCAGCAATCGGCGGTGGGAAAAAATCAAGTCCCTGTGCGGTGCCGAGCAGAAACCGAGCCTCAAGTCTCAAGTTTACTTGGACCGCCGTGCTATGTATGAGCCGAGCAGCCCTCTAAAGCCTGATGGCTTGAATGAGGCGGATGACTCGGAGTGAGTACTAGTGTGTGCCGACTAAAGGTATGGATTGGATTCTTTTACCATGATAATTATCTTATGCCGCATTACAGATTTTGCTATTTTGACCGTACTGGCCGTCTCCAACACCGCTCCTGACACTGCTCGCGTTTTTACTTCATTTCTTCGATCAAACATCATTTTCTCTCAAAACGGATCATCTCAGTCAGCCAGCTCTCCCTCTGTCGTGCCTTGCCACCTCGCGGGCATTATATCCAGGTTGTGCGCATATGTGGATCGGATTTGCGTTGGATTTAGATACCTCCCGCGTCGTTTACTGCGCATGTTACATAAGTTCATTATTACGAATCAGCCTATTTAGGCATTATACCCACGGTTCGGGCCGCATTGTGCCACCTAGCAAGATTTTGCGTTGAGAATGCAAATTAAGGTTCAACATAGATTAAGATGCAGATTAAGATGCAGATTAAGATGCAGATCAAGATGCAGATTCGAAAATAATAAAATAATGAATAAAGTAAATTTAACCCAATGCAATTTATTTTTCCTGGCACTCAAGTGACACAAGTGACACAACTTGTCAACTTTTGAGCTTGCTAGTGCAAAAAAATATCAACTTGGCAAAAAATAGACCTAGCTTGTCTACTTGTCACTTTACTCACTTTTTGGGCTTGTACAAGCTTGTACAAGCTTGTACAAGCTTGTACAAGCCATAAAAAGAAAGTTGTGTATTTGCTGATGCATTTGCGACAGCACTCCATGCAGCATGCACGAAGATTGACAACTACTATGAAAAAACAACAGATTCCCCAGCGTATATCATGGCAATGGGTGCGGCGTGTGCTATATAACTCGAACCTCGCTAATCATTACTAGTCCTTGATCCAAGGGAGAAGACAGGGTACTTCAAGAAGAATTGGTCGGCCGAACTTCAGATGGACGTTGAGAAATGTGCGGAAGAAGTGGTATGTCATCACATCAATAATAGACCGTATATCAACTTATTATTCTTAGTTCAAGGGACGGTGGTTAGCTTTGCGTAGCCAATCAAGTTCAATGCCGTCAACAAAATCACCGAAATCCAAACTAAACAACCTTCTTCGAGAGCTTAGTGACGATGACTCGGATGATAGCGATCATGCAGATGCGCATCCCACTCAACTTGAAGATCCTAATAAACCATGGCTACGGGACTTTCGAGCATATCTTGACGTTGTAGAATACGTTCCTGATGGCTGGACCACAATCGCGTGGTGGGGGGTAAGTGATTCCCATTGTCTCAAAACAATGCTGACATGATTCCGAAGTTTAATGGCCATCGCTATCCAGTCTGGTCGTCCTTGGCTAGGGACTACCTTTCAATAATGGCATCTTCTGTTTCAAGTGAGCGTGCGTTCTCTCAAGGTGGCATCACGATTAGCAAGCGCCGCAGCCGTCTGAAAGGTGATATAGTTGAGGCGCTACAGTGCATCAAGTGTGCTATTCGACATGAACTACTATTTCGTGAAGCTGCACCATCGTCGGTTGTGGAAGGTCAGATGGAGGAGTGCGAGGATGAGGATGATGAGAATGATGCTGAGGCAGCTGAGGGTTCAGAAGTAGATGATGAGGCATGGGACGCGTTACTGATTGAAGAGGAGGATCTGGAAGATATCTCAGAGGATTCGGACATGGACTTTGGAGTAGAGTTGTAGAACCCCCTTGGTGTGTGACGGGGCAAATTAGTAGGGAGATTGGGTGTAGTCTATGCACATGTAGTCCACGCACACACGAGCATAGAACACCTGTTAGTTAAAAAGCCATGGCCTAGGCCAAGCCAAGCCATGAAAAGCCCAAAGCCGTGGCCGATGGCCTGGCCCATGATATCACAAAGCCAAAGCCACGAAAAGCCAGGCCAAAGCCCCGGCTTCCAGGCCAAGCCGGGCCGGAACATCACTAAATCTTACGATACAGGGTCGCAGACGGAAATGTATGCAATTTGTCTTGAGCCTCGCAAGGTGTGTGCCGGCGCACGTGGGACAGTATAGTAGCTTGAGCGCTTGAGAGTTGAGCCAGCGGTCGGTACTACAGGATGAATTTGAACTTGGACTGCATTCCCCGGCCCCGTAGACTCGTAGTTGATCTTTATGCCCTTACCGTTACAGTATTTTGCGCCAGGGACTGAGGTTAGACTCGGAGGTTATGAAATGAAAGTTGAAGAGAAGACAGAAAGATGCGAGTCATCACGCCACTGGCATAGCTATCGTGTAAACCGATGACCTCACATTTGAATCTGAAATCTCCGAGGACGACCACAGACACTCATAAAACGAAAGCCAGTGCTTATAAATAAATGCACGAGGGGAAAGACACAACAAGATAATTGCAAGGTGATTGGGGTATGTGGCCCCGGACGCTGCGGCGCACGCACAATGCGTGTCCCACATCGCACGCTGCTGGCACTTGCCTTAAGTATCGTGCATACATAATGAACGTAAGCGAAATCATCAAGTCATAAATAAGTAAGACAGCCCGATAACAAAGATCTCCACCAGGAAGTCTCTGTAGGTATTGGGTAAAGATGTTCATGGCATGTTGGCATGTGAGCCCGTCACAGTTGATATGGGAAGGAAATGTACAGTATTGATGACCACCTAAAGTCCAGTATCAGCGAGTTCAATGGCATCTACAACTGGTACTGGTTCGGCTTCAGCATCTTGTGGAGTAATAAAATCAGTAGTTGTATTGGCATTCAATGCTGTATCCTGAGCTTGGTACGTTTGGAGAGCGTTCATTAGCACGTCAACCAAGTTCTGCACACCCGATTGGGACGCAGTGTCGGTGTTGGAAGGCTGATGGGAAATAAGTAAGGGTTATACAACCTAGAGTATGGGAAAGTCCGCACAACATCTACAATTTTGCAAGCATAGATCTGACAATAACGCTTTACCCCAGAGAGCAGCGTAAGCAGCTGGCGATTCTGGTTCCAAACAAACTCAGATCAGCCCATTTACGAAGAAAAGTTGTTCCCCCACGAGAAGCTAGAACCCAGCTAGCGATAAAAAACGAAACGACAGTGGTAGAGCGCATGGCAAGTGGGAATGATGAATATGTGAAGAAGTTGTGAAAGTTAGTATGCAGAGTTGGGTCAGACGACCTCAGCTTTTATATACTCGTCCGTCCTCCGAGGCGCGGTTGGCTTTTCAGGACGGTAGAGCCGGGTAGACGTGACTAGCGGCCAAAGTTGGAACTTGGAAAGTATTGTTTCATGACATCTTCATTCAATAGCACGGCCTGCTCGGAGACGACTTCGATATTCGGAAATGAGTGTATCATCAACTAGAGAGACCAGGCGAAGCAGCAGTGCGATGCAGATGCAGAAACGGAATTCCCTTTAGGCGAGCGTCGAGTGATTAGTAGCTCAAGTATTTGAAAAGAAGGAACATTTACGATACGAGTCCAATAATATGGTGGCCCGTGTACCCCGACATCATGATTTGTATCACCAGGCAGAGTAACATCCGCGTGATGTTTGATGGCTACATATTCAATATTTCAACGTTATTCATCTGGTTATTCGACGCGTGGAAAGCCGCAACGCTGTGGGCTCGATTCCTTTCATTGGAGCCACTGTGTCTAACGTAGCCGATGTTGTCTGGCATCGTTGAGGCATCAATTGGAAAGGCGCTTGGTAGCACTTTCGAGAACCGAACCCATAAACAGTCAGGTTACGTCATCAGTTGTGGTCTATTAGCGTCGGGTCGGTGGTAGCGGCCATAGCACCACTACTCTGTCACGGTCTTCTGACTACTCACGGTCACCGTAACTTTTCCCTGCTTGTCCTCATCCTTGAGCAATACCCTTGGCAATGTCCGCGTTCCCGTGGTCCGAGTCGTACCACCCTGTCCTGATATTCGTTCTTGGTCGATACATATACTATTGATTTGGGACGTTTAATTATTTGATGTTTAGAACATGACCATCTCAAACTTCAAAACAAAGAACCATTTTATGCTATATTGAGATCTATTCTTCAAAAACAAAGACTCAAACTTGAAGGCAGCTAGGGCGAGCGGGGATACGGTTGGGATATGGGTGATTGGGCTTGAGCGAGATGTCCTCGTTTCGTTTGGGTCTGGGCACGTGAGGCGCAGTAATGTGGACACGGAAATGGGGACCTTTAGACTCCGTTATCCCTTCTCGTATCGCAATACAAGCGCTCAGGTCATTCTCATGTGCAGCCTATTAGGTGCTTTATTCGGTGGCGGCGTGTCACATTGAATTTTTCCCCAACCTGAGGGCATTTGTCACTTCATGCACTCAGGGGCTTCGACTTTCGCCCACCATGTCGTAAAGCGAATAACAAGTTAACAAGGGCCCGCCACATCGGCTCCCGTGGATCAAAATTTGGGGTAGTCCCTCTCAATCCTCTGGTGCGCAGAACGAATATACATCGCGTTTCTTTCCCATGCCTGAATCGTCAGGGAAATCTACACAACTAACCACCAAGTCTGGGCGCTGAGCCTAAATTTTTTGATCCTGCTAACCTTACGACGGGAGAAGAGCCGTGAAACTAATGCAGAACTCTTTGGATGACCAGTTGATGGGCATTATCATCACATCACCCTTCACCAGATAATCATGCGCTTCAACGCTTGAGACATAGCATCTATGGGTTCTTCAAAGTTCGACGACGACCCCCACATCAAACTGCCCACAGCCCTGTCGGCAGAAATACAAATTTGGGACGAAGGAGGGTCCCGGACGTTATCAAATATATTTTTCGCTACCAGTTCACCCTCTTCTGGGCATCTCTCTGGCACTGGATCTCCGCCGGTTGGGCATTCCAACCTCCGCATTATATCTCAATAAGATGCCCAGCTAAGGTGCGGCACGGCAGGTGCGTGCTGTAGCTGTAGAGGACAAGAATTCCGCGGTGGAAACCGTCTCCCGTGAAAAAGCAACATCCGATCCTGGCTCTGTCGGCGCGCCGATGTCTGGTGTCGTTGTGGAGGTTCGCGTGAAAGGGGGCCATGAGATTCTGAGGGGTGATCCGCTCTGCAGTATGTCTTGTTCCATGCCTTGAGTATGAGCGCTCTCTCACATTTCGGGCCTTTTCCACTCAGTCCTCAGTGCCATAAAGGCAACAGAAGCCTTCGTAGGAAAAGATAGTGCCAAGATAACTGACCCCAATTTCAGATGGAATCTGCCGTGACCGCCCCCGTTTCAGGCCACATCAAACGTGTAGTGGTGCAGGAAGGTGCGTACTTGTGACCAAGCACACTTCCGAAATCTTAAGTTAAAGCGCAGCGGACTTCTGCAAATCAGGCCAACTGTGCACCTCAATATAGGGTCATCGAAGAACCCAATCAAGCGATATCTTCACCGCTCAGTCGGACTTAGCCACAGAAATGGGTAGCTTTTCGCCGCCCTCAGATCACTTCTCCGCCATCATGTCTCCTGGCGGTGACCTACCGACGTTGGATCATCGATAAACTCACCGCACCCTGGAGACGACAAGACTCATAAGAGATGGGTTGGCCGGGTATGATGTTATGTGAGGCGAGTAGTAGTCAATGCGTTGCAACGTTAGGAGTTATGCGCATGCGACGAGGGCAAGATGATGATATTCTGGATCTGTAGCTTCAAGTTCGGCACCCTGTTCGGCACGAACTATGTAGATACCAACTCCGACGTTCGGAGTCCGATTTCTTGTGATCGACGATCTTGTCGTTGATGCGCTTCTCTTCGCGTTCACTGGAACACAACGAATGTGGTTGTGTGCGGTGCTCGATGTGAGTCGAATCTGCGCATTAATATGCATTACAGTAATGGTCAAGGGCAGATCGTCCCTAGAAGGCTTGCTTGGAACCCACCCGCGTGTCTGCCACATGTCGCAATTTCTTCCGTCTTTCTTGACTCGTTCTTCAATTGTTTCTGTCTCTCTTGTTTTCTTGCTCCTTCTCTGTTTCCGATGTCCGTTGGCTCATCAATACACCAGTGATTTCTTCTCTCTTCCTTCCTTCCTTGCTGATTCTGCTTGCCCAACGCTTGCATCTCGGATCTCAGTTTTCAGTGGTCGTCACGCTCCGCCTTTGATTGTCGTCACTGGCACAAACATCAATTCGTTTGTAGCGTTTCATGGAGTCTTTTTTATGAGCAAGGACTCCGTGAAATGCTACAAATGCAGAGGCGCACACATATCCGAAGCCAACGACAAACAATGCACCAAGAAGCACGTTGTAGCCGGCATCTGTGACGGCTCGCCCAAGTGCCTGAACTGCCACAATGCTGGACATACTGCCTGAGAAATTCCCGCAAGCCCAGAAGAGGTAAGGCCAAGGGCAGGGAACTGGACTAGGGGGAAGAGCTTTACAGCTAGGAAGACGGTTGGGGCGAAGAGGGATGGAGAGATGGGGTTGACGGGACCCCCGATGGCAACCCCTTTCCCATGGCCGTGCTGTGCCATCCCCGCCCATGCCCACAGCAACCACAATCCCTCCAGCGCCTGGTTTGGTAAGCCTAATCTGGCTCATCCACAATCGCCCGCCTAGCTCAATCGGATAGAGCGTCAGACTCTTATGGCGGATGCTTTGTCGCATCATGGCTGCGATCTGAAGGCTGCGAGTTCGACCCTCGCGGTGGGCTAGTCCTTTGAATTTTGCGGCTTTTGCATCAATGGCGACTGCTCCTAAATCCGCTGAAGAAGACACAAGGCGAGGAATAGCGCAGTTTTATCCTCTGTCAGGTGAGGAGCAAAACGTTGCAGAATCTCCTTGCTTGCCCTTTTCTCACCCTTTACGCATTCTTTCCCCGACGTGAACGTATGAACGTTCATTCAGTAGAGAATGCATTCCTTAAAGAGGACACCAAGGCCGAGAGCGATAAGTGGGGTAGTATTAGCGCGCGTCAGTGCCTATGGTCAAGTCAGACCTGAGGCTGCTGAGGCCTGAGGCTCGATGCCAATGTGAAGGACCGAGTGCCCATGAGTTCTAGCCCGGACTCTCCTTAGGAATAGAACAGTCGATAACTTTTTTTCTTCTGGCCTTGAATATAAGCAGGTCTCACATACTTGTTTGGTGTTCAGTGATCAAATGGAATCACCGCGGTGACTCGGAATGACGCGACCTCTGATGCTGTTGCGAACGTACTGTAGTAAAGGGTGATTTTGCAGTCTTTCCCTCACTGGTTCTGGTAGCATTGAATAGCATCATCATGAATCGCTCTGTTCTGTTTGCTATTCTTCCACTAGCGTGATTGTACTGTACGTACTTTGATGACCTACGCCGACGCATTCAGCCTCCCAAGGCCGATACTAGGCAAAAGGTTTAAAACTGGAGCTCTCACGCTGACAAATAGTGCATGATGTCGTGTCAAGAGCAATACAGTACGGACCGCAATGTGCCGCCCCTGGAGCAGGCTGCACAAAGAAATACACAATAACGCTACTACGTCGCAAAGCGGGTGAACTACGAAGTTCATGATGATTGGATAGACAGCCGGTAGGTACGAAATTGAGACAACCCAATCTACGGCTACGTTCCCTCCATTCGACGCGACATACAGTCATGTAAAGGAGACCAAATCACAGTGATGCCAAAGAACTACCATTGCAAAGAAAAATAGTGAGTAGTAAGTACACAACACGAAACATTAATGGGAAAGAGGGCAGAAGTCATTTCTCAGAAGTTCCTAACCATGTATTCCTCCGGGTTGTCCCAGCGAGAAACTGCTATCGGGTGACTGATGACCTCTCGCGTGGCAACAAACTGCCAAATGGCCGCCTGGACAGTCCCCGATGGCTCGAGCTCCTGCAAAAAAACATTCTGGAGGGTGGGCAACACTTCTGTCGATCTTTCCCCAACGAGCTCTTGCAGGGCAGGCATGATACGTGACGCAAACTCCTCGGATAGGTGAAGGTTCTTCACACCGGTAAACGGTTGTAATAGTTCCAGCCATAGCGTGTTCTCGACGTTGTCTTGCCGAGCCGTGTGGGAATATTGGTGCCCGTAGATGTAGAGGTCCCCCAACGTGGAAAGATGAGGCAGGCATGATGTACAGACCTGTTCCATGGACGAAACTTGCCAATCCAAGTCCATACACAGGATTTGCACATTGAGCGTTCCGTAGCCAGGTGTCTGTGACGAGAGGTTGACCCCGGAGGCGCCATATCTAAAACGAACCTGAGCTTTTTCGAACGCTTTCAACGACGGTGTGCGACTGATGAACTGGATGAGCTGTGGTGTGTCGAATACGATTTGATTAAAAAAGGTTATTTCCAATCTTTCGAGTTGAGGAACATCGATGTTGGCCACGAGGTCTTCCAAGTACTCGCAGACTCCTTTGAACTCAAACCAGGTGAGAACGGGGAGGACAGAACGTCTCAGGGGAGGCGGACGTCGGCTTGCCCGATCAGGGGACTCGAATTCAAGGAAAAGTCTTTTGAGGCTGGTCAACATGGAAAGCGCAGTGACCATCGCCTCGGGTGAAAAGTACCCGGAATGAGGAATATTCATAAGGGAAAGATCGACGAGGTGAAGGGCAGACAAAAGTAGTTTTGGTAATCCCGGAAATGGAATGTGAGTGAGCTGGAGGTATTCTAGACGAGGGGCAGATCCACCCAAGAACGAATTAGGAAGGACTGTCTCCATTCCAGTATACGAACGGAGCTCCAGATCTGTCAGCTCCGGGAATGGCACCTGCATCGCCGCCAAAACCTTTTCCAAATCCGAACCATCGACTTTAAAAAGTTGGATTTCAACCACGCGATTGCTGCGCTCGAGTACTGCGATGATGTCGTCCATGCCTTTTGTTGGGTCGGCAGTATCCCGAATGAGAAGAGGCAAAGATGGCCAGATATCCAGCGTGTCCCTTGCAGGTGTTTCCTGTGTACAAACGAGTCGCAAATTGAGGCGACGTGGTGATGCAAAAACAAGGCTTCGCCATCGCCGACACACGTGGACCAGTATCTGCCACTCCTCTGTCGATTTTTTGAAAGTTTCAATATCCGAATGTCCATTCACATAGACGTCAAATATATCTAACAGGACATCGTCGGGGAACATGTCGAATGATATCGCCTGGCCTACATCGTATAAAATCGGTTAGCAGTCGTTGCGAGATCTTGGGCAGAGGACGTACGTTGACGTCGGCTGGTTAATTTCTCGCTAGTCCAGCAACGTGTATGGTTTTCTTCTGTCAAAGAACTTTCCAATAAATATATTGGATCGATGACCCAGGTCAGCTAGGAAATAATGGAGGGGCGAGGGCGGTGCTGGAGTATGGTAGGGTGACTTGATGACGAACACGCTTCTGAGTGGGGCTATTTGGGATTCTGTTAGTAACTTGATCGATTCAACGGGTGGATATCGCTTGACATACCGCTAAGAGTTCGATGGGTGATTTGGCGTTGGGGGAGGGGATGAGGCCGGTTGCCTTGTCGCGGCCGTGCACGGACCCTTTAGACGCCCAATTACATATCCGCCTTCCACAAAAGTTACCCTTTCATTGCAGGACAAAGTTCAGTCAGGACAACGGTGACCCTTACGCATTTACTATAGGTTCGATTGGCGGACCTTCCTAGCGTGGTGGTGATGAATTTTTCGAGCCTCAGGAATGATATTCGCCGGAGCGATTCGGACTGGCCGGACTGATCCTATTGATCTTTGTCTTTACTTCGGGCGCATGCCACGCAATTTTGGATGCATTATTCTCACCACACACATTCTCCCTTTTCCACCATGGTAATATGCAGGGTTCTCCGAGCTGCCAAAAAGACCGAATGACGTCCTCGGTGCCGATCATCCAACACTTCATCAAGCTTCATTCTCGACTCGCCCACATACTAGCATCGGAAACTTGGACACGGAAGTGGTCCCTACAATTGCGCTATCCCTTCTCGCAGAATCCTGACTCAAAGGCGAGTGCAGATTGCGTATCTTTTCGTGTGGCTCAGTGTAATTCCGAAGGGCTGGTAACGGGTGCCTCTCGGTACCACCGCCTAGATGTTGATGGGAAACGCTTTGGCCGTCTCCGCATAGCCATAACACCACCAAGGATCCCAGGTTTGTAGCCAGCCTTTATTTGGTCTCTCAACTCATTATTTTTTGACGTCTATGTCGTTTGAAGGACATGCTGCAGATGTCGGCCCAAGATCATTGCTCATATTGTCGCGGGTGCTGACGTGCTCTTTGAAAACCAAAGCCCGGCATTGCTCCGTAACCTCCGTTCCGTAGCTGTGCAAGTCTGACTCGTATTTATATTAGTTCTGAGGATCGTCAGTTCGTGTAGGCCGAAAGAACGTATTGGACGCCGTCGGCAACTATCAAGTCAAAGGTCAGTGAGTTGTGGGCATCTTGTTGTTCGTTCTAATAACCAAAATAGCTTGAGATGTGGCGTGCGGAGTCCTAGTGGCATGGCCGCTTCTTTGGCCCTCCTATTGTTTTTTCCCAAGCTGTAGTATGGAGAGCGCTGCAGGGTCTAGTAAGCCTAATTTGGTTCATTCCCAACCGCCCGCCTAGCTCAATCGGATAGAGCGTCAGACTCTTATGGCGGATGCGTACTCGCATCGTGACTGCGATCTGAAGGCTGCGAGTTCGACCCTCGCGGTGGGCTAATCCTTTGATTTTTGCATCAATGGCGACTGCTCCTAAATCTGCTGAGGAAGACAAGGCGAGGGACGATATCATCCGAGTCCTTGGCCCCAAGTTCCTTTGACGACACTGTTGCCCCTTGACCGCTTGGCGTAATTAATGCATCGGGTCTAGAGCGGTTTAGAGCATGTACCACCGTTCCTTCGGTGGAGAATACGTTCCTCATGGAGGACACCAAGGCTGAGTGCGATAAATGGCGTTGTACTGGCGCGCGTGAGTGCCTGTGGTCAAATCGGAGGCCGATGAGGCCTGAGGTTCAATGCCGATGTGAAGAACTGCGCACCCATCAGTTTTAGCCCGGGCTCCCACAGGAATAGAACAGTCGATACCTTTCTTCTCTTCTGACCCTGAATAAAAGCAGGTTTCACATACTTGTCCAGTGTTCGATGATCAAATGGATCCTTGAGCGACGCGAAGCCTGATGCTGATGCGAACATACTATAATAAAGGGTGGGTTTGCTTCCCCGCGCATATATATCTTGTAGAGGCATTGCCGACATCATCATTGTAGTTGGTTTACCCCATTGCAAGAGCGGTCTCACCTTTCCAATATAGTATGTTGGTCCCACGTGTGTTTAGTCAGACGGCCACAATGCTGGAGCTGTACCGGACCAGGGCCCTGTTGCCGCCAATTGCTCGGATCTCCGATTCGGATTTTTGGGTTCTGAGATCAAGTCTGAGATACGAAACGCATATGTATTACGACTCGGAAATATACACTCTCACAGGCAAATAAATACAGATCCAGGAAAGGCACGACTAGAGCGAAAACTGATGAAGACTGGAAGAAATCGATTTTACGGTATCCGTGACCAGCTAGAAAGCAGCAAGGAAAGCAGCATCAACAAGTTCAACTGTATCTACAAGACTACAACCGGGATTGGTTCTTGGATTGGTTCGGCTCCAACATCTTGTGAAGTAGCCAAATCAAAAGATTATATTGGAATTCGATGGTGTATTCGGTGTTTGGTATAATTGAAGGGCGCTGATTAACAAGTCAACCAGGCTTTGCACGCCGTCTGATTTGGACGTAGTGTTGGTGTCGGGGGGCTGGCGGAGAATAAGACAAAAAAAACTGAGATTATGGAAAAATATCACCTCTGCTATCCTACAACCAGCACCTAAACAGCGCTTTTTCCCAGCCAGGTCCGCTCGAGACGGAACTGTAGCAGCATGAACAGCTGGTGATTCCAGTCCCAAACAAAGTCAGCTCAATCCATTCGCAAGGAAAGGTTACTCTCTCACGAGAAACTAAAGCTAAGCTAGCAACCAGAAGAGAAACGACGACAGCAGAGCGCATGCTGCGTATCACAAGTGGCTAGTATGGTGGCTATGTGATGTGATGAAGTTGTAGTGAATGTGAGCAGGTGGTAGAGATGCGTTGGACGACATTGCCATCGGTCTTTATACTCGTCTGCCCCCGCGATAGCTTTTCAGGACAGCAACTGGCGGCCAGAGTTTGGCAATAGAATCTATACTGCGTCTTCATGTATTGGTCCCGTGGACAGATCGAGACGTCTCTGGTGCCGTCAGCCAGGTACGTGCACATGGCAGTGAACCGTGTATCGCTTCCATTCATGGGCCTGAGACCAGGACAAAAATTAGAGTGATGTAGGTGCCTGCAGGGCCAGAAAATGGAGTCCCTTGATTCGAGAATCGGGTAATGACCCACCTACAATTTCTGGCACGAAACCATATTCGAGTCCAAACTGGACCCCCGCGCCCCGTCATCATGTTTCAAGGGCCAGAAGAGTACCCGCGTGATGTCTTACAACCTTGAGAACGACAATCTTACGAAACAGGGTCACAAAATGTGTGTAATTTGTCTTACAGTAAGCCTTGCAAGGTGCGTGCACTGTGCACACGTGCGACAGTAAAATAAAGTGTCCCTTGAGCTTGAGCCAGCGGTCAGTACGGGACGAATTGAACTGCCTCCGAGTCTTACCTGACACAAAGTACTGTAAGGCTTGCTGTAAGGGCAATTTAGGGCATGAAGATAAACTACGGGAAATTGAAGAAGCGAAGACAGTAAGATGCTGTCGGCACCCAAAAATCCGAACATATTGGAATGCGGTCGAGGCCGTAGCCGCCGTACGATAAGATAGATAAGATAGTGAGTGAATGCATACAAACGGCCCTGGTACCTGGCCTGAAATCCAATTCTATCAGTTGATTCGTTAGGTTTCGGACCGGTCGCAACCCGCTCCGCGAGTTGTCCCAAAAGGTGTTCCACGGCCCTCATCCTTGCCTCATCTCATCCTCCGAGTCATCACGCCATAGCTATCGGGAAGACTGATGCCTTCATATAAATCTCGAAATCTCGGAGAGCCCCAGACAGTCGTCAAATGGATGGATATTTCATGGTGATAGTCGAATAAGACTGTCGACGCGACGTCGCCGCCGGAGCCACTCCAAGACCGGAGCCACCACCACCATCATATTCGAGGTCCGGGTTCAGACTTGTGAAACTCGAAGCGAAGAAATTTATTGATGTGGTCCGTATATGGTCCCCGGGTGTCGGGATGCTATGGAACCGTCAGAGCCAGTGAGCAGTCCAGGTGCGATTTATAAACGAGTGATACGGACACAAATGTACTGTTTACGAGGCGAAAACCAACGCTTTATAAATAAATGCATGAGGGGAAAAGCACAACAAGATAACTGCAGGGCGATTGGGTATGGCCCCGGGCATCTATAATGCGTGTCCCACATCACAGGCCGCTGGCACTTGTATACAGACTAACCTTGGACTAAACGTAAACGCAACCCCAAAGTCATACTAGATAGGTACAAGCTGCCCTGTGCCGTAGGCACGGCCGAAAGCTTGCAAAACAAGTAAAATAGTCTGATAACAAAGATCCCCATTAGGAAAGTCTGTAGGCATTTTGACTTGCATTTTGATGTTCTGATTCTGACGAGCGCAGAACGGGGTCAAACATGCGGCACGTGACCCATCGTTTTTTTCGTGTCGCCCGCATCATCCCTCAGGAGGTTCAAAGAACCCCCGGCGTCTTCAAATCGCCCACCCTCCACACCAAGATATTCGTCGGATCGGGTGGTGAGACTCGCTGACCCGTCTATTGCCTGCTTGCTTCGGGGGCCCGCCCACCCATCGCATTCCCGCCTCATCTTCGACCGAGTAGCACGCAGTGCTTCTGCCTGTTTGCTGTGCAGGTCATCCCTATTTTCCATCATAGTATATAGCAGTAGGACTCTTGTCATTCTCCTAACCAAACATACCACCCACGCGTTGGCTATCAATTGGTCCCCTCCTTCCGACGTGCGGTGAAATTAGAATAAAGGACCTTTAGTGATCCTCAAAGAAGGTTATTAGGTGAAGACGTTCAAGGCATGTGAACCGGTCACAGTTAATATGGGAAGGAAATGTACAGTATCGGTGACAACCTAGAGTGCAGCATCAGCGAGTTCCATGGCATCTACAACTGGTACTGGTTCGGCCTCAGCATCTTGTGGAGTAATAAAATCAGCAGTTGTATCGGTATTCGCCGGTGTATTCTGAGCTTTGTACGTTTGGAGAGCATCCATTAACACTTCAGCCAAATTTTCTGCGTCCGACGATTGGGACGTGGTGTCGGTGTTGGAAGGCTGAAGGAAGTAAGTAAGGGTTATACAGCCAAGAGTATGGATAGTCTACATACCTCTTCAGACTTACAAGGTATTATCAGACAAACACGCTTTACTATGCCAGCCGAGTTGGCTTGAGACGGAACTGGAGCAGCATAAGCTGCAAGATAAGCTGTTGGTGATTCTGGTTCCAAAAAACTCAGCCCGACCCATTTACGAAGAAAGTTGTTCCTCACGAAAAGCTAGAATCCAGCTAGCAATAAAAAAAGAAACGACTGTGGTAGAGCGCATGGCAAGTGGGTATCGTGGTGAATCGTCCGTCCTCGCGATGCTTTTCAGGTGGTAGACGAGCGCCTGAAGTCGGAAAGTATTGATTGAAGCGTCTTCATTCCATAGCACTGCCGACTTGGAGACGACTTCGGTATTCATCGTGTATCCCCAGTTAGAGGGACCAGGCGAAGACTGCAATGCAGAAGTGTCGAAATTCCCATTGATCACGCGATCGATCATGAGCTCAAGTTGAAGCATATTTGCAATACGAGTAGTCTGATCAAGAGTCTGATCGAAGAGTCTGATATCATGTTTCAATGATGTTTGATATGTCACCAAGTGTATCACTGGGCAAGTAAGCATCCGCATGATGATCGGTGATCTTTCGGAGCCTTGACGACTTGATATCCTTATGAAACGATGTCATGGAAATGTGTGTAATTCCGAGTCGTCTTGAACCACATAGGTGGGCATGCGAGTGCAACTGTAACCAAGTGTCGCCCTTGAGCGAGCAAGTACCGGAAAAAATTGAACTGCATAGAACAAACGACCCTACCTCGGTCCCTCAGGCTGGCGCAAAGTAAGAGCACAAACTGAAGGGCATAAAAAACCGGTGAACTCAAACAGAGGACAGAAGGATGCTATCAGTGCCCAAAGGTCGAGGCAGTTAAGGACCGCGCTTCCTTCTCATGGCCGGTGGGGCACAGGGTAAGAGGAAGGGCCGCTGCGTGCATGGCGCTTTCCCCTGGGCACCCTGTATCAAGTTGGAATGCCCCGTTATCTATTAGGGAAGCAACATGCCTGTACAACTAATGGGGGGAAGTACAAGTGCTTCACGATGGGTAATGAGGGGTGTGCGTCCGAGGCGCGGTCGCCGCGCCCAGCGCGTACGCCTCTAGAAAGCCAAGCCCGACGCGCGCCTCGCATGTGTTACGGAAGGGCGCCACTGACAGGGGTCGTGCAGAAGCAGAGCAAATGCGGCAAAATGCGTAGGCTCCAGACCCAGCCAGATTGGCTACGAATGAGATAGAACCGAAGCAAGAACCCTCATCCTCATCACAGCTTATTGAGACTTGGCCAACATACCCTACATCGCATGGGGCATATGAGATTGGCCTTGACACTCCTGGTTGAGCTGCCACCGGTGCCACGTTCCTGCAGAGGATCCAGGTTGGCTGCGCGCGTGCCTTCCCCACTCTTCCAAAGAGTGGGGACTTGGTGAGGGGTTTCGTGTGCGCTCTACCTAGAAGGTGGAAAGTTGCGAGGCCTCCGAAAGTTGATTGGTCCAAAAAGATTTTAAACGGCTGTCGTTGAATCAATGTCCCTCCTTGGGATAGCAGCAGACCGCAGGATGGGGTTAGCACGCAAGCAGTAGGGTAAAGCCGACATCCGGTTGAGGACAGCAGGCAGTGTGGATAGCAGGCAACAGCAACCACAACACACGATGTGGTCAGCGGGGGGGGGGGGTGCATATCGCACACCCAACAGAAAGGCACATTGCCTGTGGCTGAGGCTGGTAACAGCAGCAGCATGGCAACGCATATGGCGATCAGTGGGGGCGTATCAGCGCGCCCGATCGCAAAGGCACATCGCCTGTAGCAGAGGCCGGTAGCAGCGACAGCACTGCGATGCACGAGGCGGTCAGTGGGGATTGTGTTGGCGTTTCAGTACATCCAATAGCAACGGCTTCTCTCTCGTGCAGGGCATGTCGAACTTCCTTTCTTGTGCCAGCCGTTCTTGCTCTGCCATCTCTGCCCAGTCTCGCTCCAGTTGCACATTCCACGCGACCACTTGTCATTATTGTCCGCCAGGAAGCTTCCCTGCAGTGAATGACCAGCTTTTGGCGCGTATTGACTATATACTGCCACTAGAAACCCTCTTCTGCGCTCTTGAGGATGGGCGAGGTTGCTTGGGCCCTCGGGGTCGGGTTGCTGATAATGCGTAGCACGTTTTGATGGGTGCGAATGCAAGATAGTTGGGCTGAATGTTAGAATACTCTACAGTTGTCCGCGAAATGACTGGAAAGCAGCTCTTTGAGCCGACTGCAGGGAGGAGCAGCGCCGAGGGGGAGAAAGACTAGTCACGTGCTCGACCGTGATCCCGCTCACTCAAAGCGTGTCTCCGAAAGCGTGCGCCTCGTTCCGAGGCATCCGTATCGTAGCACCTCCTGAAGGGTTTGTTGGGCCCGCGTCGCTGGCGCTTTTGAATATCATACATACAAAATAAATTATCATAAATGCCATCATTCAGGAAGTTACAAATAAGCAAGACAGTCCGATAACAAACATCTCACCAGAAGGTCTTTGTCTGTAGGTAAAGACGTCCAACAGTTCAAGGCAAGTGAACCTGCCACCAAGCCCGTCACGATTAAAAAGTAAATCGAGATAAAAACAGATTCAGGAAAGGAACTGAAAACAAAAGCCAATAATTGTAGAAAAGAGCGTTGGAATGAGACCCAAGCCGCCCAGCTAGAGCGTAGCACCAGCGAGTTCATCTACAACTGGTACTGGATCGGTATCTTGTGGAGTAGCAAAATCAGCAGTTGCATCGGAATTGATGGTGTAGTCTGAGCTTGGTAGGTTTGGAGAGCGTTCATTAGCATGTCAACCAAGTTTTGCACGTCCATTTGGGGCGCAGCGTCGGTGTTGGACGGCTGACAAGCAATAAGCAAGGATTATACAGCCAAGAGTATGGAATATCCTCACGGCTTCTGCAAACTTGCAACCCCAGAATGGACAACCGCGCTTTACCCCAGCCGAGTTAGCTTGAGACGGAACTGGAGTAGCAAAAACAGCTGGTTCCAAAACAAATTCAGCTCAACCCATCCACAAAAAAACTTGTTCCCTCACGAGAAGCTAGAACCAGCTAGCAATAAAAAAAAACGACAGTGATAGAGCGCATGCAAGTGGGTATGGTGAATATGTGAAGAAGTTGTAAAGTCGGTGGCGATAGAGTTGGGCCTGATAACCTCAAGCCTTTATACCTGTCCGTCCTCGCGATGATTTCCAGGACAGTAATAGACTAGCGGCCAAGATTGGAAAGTATTGTCTGAAGGTGACGGCAGACTCTGAGACGACCTCTGTATAAGAACATGAACCGTATATCACTAGTTAGAGACCTGGCGAAGAACCGGTGCAAATAGAACCGGTGCAGTGTAGAAGCGTCTGCAGTTCCAGAAATGGAATTCCCTTTATGCGAGCATGGGGCGTCAAGTTATGAACTGATGCTTTTGAAATGGAAGCATGTTCAACCGTCGGCCAACCAAGGTACTGTCCGAGTCGCACCGTAAGACATACCAGGATGATATACATTGGTTTTTATTTGCTCCGAGTAGCTTGCTCAGGCATGAAGGCGGTATGCACAGTTGCATGTACTGTACAGAGTTCAAAAAACCTGGTGGCCCGGGTACCCCGACACCAATGGTCACATCATTTTTGATATATCACCGGCCAAGTAGGTACCTGCGTGATGTTTCAGAGCCTTGACAACTTGATACTCTTACGATACGATGTCATGTATGTGATTCGTCTTGAGCCGCTTGAGGTGTGTATCGTGTACATGCGTAACTGTGGCTTAGTAGTTGAGTGGGCGAAGTACGAGATGATCACATTAAATTTTCCAATCCACAATATCAATCTTCGGCTTCGCGCTTCCCTTTCGAGCGCGTGGTCTACGCCGCGGTGTCGTCAACAAGTCCACGGTCGGTGAAGATAGGGGTGGGTTGGAAGAGGTTGCATAATGGAACCTGAAATCGTGACCAAGGCGGTGTGCGCTTAGAAATTCGTAAAGAGATAGTAATCGATAAGCAGCGACGATCAAGTAAAGAAGCAAACCCACCTGACCCTTTCCTCGTCGCCATCGTGCACGTCGCGAGAGTGGGGAGGAGGAGGTGGTAAGTAATGATTCCGGAATGTGTCAAGAACCATAGGTTCATGCGGACCTCGGAGACGGGTGCGTACGTGCATTTGCCGCCACCGTGAGGCGGCACGATGTCAACTTGTCCCGATTAAGAGCTCTTTCTCGACTTCTGCGCGCCTCGGCATCGGGGCCAGTGGGAAGGCCACGACGATGGCGATAGAGTTTTTGAGCATCTGCGGATTGAATCACAAAGTCGCATGAAGAGCAAAGAAGAAAGATCGCAGCAATGATAGGGGGAACTGGTGCG
>WTXL01000325.1:0-19802 GCA_022376525.1 Russula vinacea
AAGTACATCATTTGAAATAAAATTGATGTATGGTATGGATAAGAGAGATGACCTCAGCGTCGACTAAGTTGCTAGTTCATTTGTCTTATGTAATGCTTTCCGACTGGCATTCTTCCTGCCCTTCTTCCCAAGCTTCTTCCTGCCTTCAAATCCAACGCAATAATTTGCCGCTACGCCTTCCGACAGACGGTACATCCACCCCACTCGTAAAGGTTAAACATATTGCACATCCAATGACATATGGACAATTTGGAGGCTAATCCGCTAATGATGGCCAACATGTGTCGTCTTATTAGCATACAGCTGACCAATGACCCAAGGAATATTCACCGCAATTCTTATGCGACACCCCTTGCGTCGGCCGCCTTCCAGCGACTCTCTTCACACAGCCCGCTACAAGAGGAAGGTGGTGGAGCCTCGTTGTGTTCAGGTGCAGACGGCCTCTGTACGAAATGTCCCATCAGTCTGATGGTCTGATGGCTCCGACTTCTTAGAATTGAATTGGATTGTGCCAGTGTGTATTGCGCCTCAGATGCCGCAAAGTTCATGCAGTCGGGATTCGGGATGAATCGGATGACGGACTCTTTCCAAATGGCACAGTTCAACGCTCTACATTTGGTGACTTTCCCCCAAGTATGGTCTGCGGATAATATAGGGTCTTCAAGAACCAATAGTTTGGTTTTGGCTGTCACGTTGAGCGTCCTCTGCGCGGTATAAAAGCACAGCTATGCTTTCTTTCAAAATCCCCAGTCTTGCACCGTCTGCCAGTGACAAGCTCTTCACAGTATCTATATCTTTTGCCGACCCTCCTACGGTCCAAGTTCCTACTTGCTTCCACAGACTTTTTTTTTTTTTTCGGGATGCCCCCCAGGTCCTTTGCCAAGCTCCTTGCTCTCATATTCCTCCTTGCTTCTACATCCTCTGTCTATGTTCAAGCTGCCGTTATTCCCGCTCTCGGAGACGAAGGGACCCCTGCAATTGGCGATATTCAGCGTCTATCCATCGCTGATCGCTGTGGAGACCTAGACACTACTCAAAACCTAGATACCTCCACTGCAGATACAAGTGGAGCCTTTCCATCTCCCATCGTCGTCAACTTAAATCTGTATGTACATCGTCCACGCCCATTTGTCACCGGTGATTGGGTCAGCTGATTTAGAGCGCCTTCAGTGGTGTTGACGGATCACAATCAATCGAGACGGTGCAAGTAGAAGCATCCGGAACCGGAAAGAACTTTGTTGCAGCCGAAATCGTCGTCGACAGCGATCCGGTACATCCTCTGTGTTATGCTACTCGTTACACTCATGCTCACTCATGTATTGTATTCTAGGCTCCTACGCCGAACTACATCACTCAGCAGCTCACTCTCCAGCTTCCTATCTGTACCAAATGCACTGGCTGTACGAGAGAAGACCATTGTCTTGTGTCCTTCACAACGACGTCAGGTTTCGGAAACTGCGTCGTGGTCTCACAAGATATTGAGGCGGCAGACCTGGCTCAGTCGCAATCGAAGGCCGATGAAGCCAATTGTGTCCGTATCAGGCCGGCTGAAGATGACGAGAAAAGGAAGGGAAAAGGGAAAGGGGATGATAAAGCCCAGGGTGTTACGGCTGACGAACGTCAAGGAGGAACATATAGTTGGAGCAAGAGAGCGGACAAGCGGCAATCATATGGAACTATGGGCCAGGGTCCCGGCGGTCAACAGAACGAGGGCAAGAGAATGGACAAGCGGCAATCATATGGAACTATGGGCCAGGGTCCCAGCGGTCAACAGAACGAGGTCAAGAGAATGGACAAGCGGCAATCATATGGAACTATGGGCCAGGGTCCCGGCGGTCAACAGAACGAGGGCAAGAGAACGGACAAGCGGCAATCATTTGGAACTATTGGCCAGGGTCCCGGCGGTCAACAGAACGAGGGCAAGAGAGCTGAAAAGCGTCAATCAGATGATCACGTAGTCGCGGTAAGTCTTCCTTTTCACTGAGTACGATTAGGAAGCATTTCTGACAACGGAAAGTGTGATGGCTGTACCGCTGTGATCAATTAGGCCATGGTAAGAGCTGACAGGTGTCCAACATCACCAAGCTCCCGAGCCGATCGGAACGATAGGAGGTGAGTCTTGTTTTCTCCGCCTCGTACAAGAACGGCTTCCTCACTTTCAACTGGTTTCTTCTTGTCTGGTAACCAAAACAGCTCAAACGTCCATGAAAGAAGTTACAAATGGTTGGGAGAGTAAATATACGATAGAGAGTAAATAGTCTCGATGTTCTATTCGAAATGTCCAGTGTCATATTCCATGATCTAGTGTTATTCCCTTGACGGTAAGTCAAGGGCTGTCACGTTCTTTCGCCCAACTTGAGGTCTGAGGGACTACGGTAACCTCAGCAAGTATTCTACAGGTCTCGTGTCGCGTGCCTCTGGAAAAATGCCTTGTGGCTTCAATGTTTCAAGTGCGAGAGTCCATCCCTGCAGGACATGGCCGGGTTCCCAATTTCGTGTTGTCTGTTTCTACTAATATGAACTAACTAATATGAACTCGAAGCCCGCCCAGCGTAATGGTTCGGAAGCAGACGGTAAGGCTTGGCCTGATGCCGCTGCCAAAGTGTACTCTCGACCGTGGGTCTCTCTTACCATTGGCAATGATGGCTGCACACGTGCCGAGGACAACATGCTAGTGGATGCTGTTGATGCGTGTTTTAGGATCACACAACTAAGGAACACTCCTTTCTTTCCCTCTGCTACCCGTGGGCAAAGCCGCTGAACTGTGTTATTGTTACACTTGCCAGGAAATTTGTCGTCCAATTCTACGTTCAAACCTGGAGCTTTGACGCGCTTGACGTTTGAGAAAGTGCTTTGCAAGTCATGAGTCACGCCAAAAAAACCCATAAAAGGAAGATACCAATTAAGGCGACTCGAGATGGTTCGATTCGCAACGGTCTGGCTCAGCTCGGTTCGCCCTACTGTATTTGAAACGAGCCGGACTGTGGATTCGTGGCACGTGAACAGTGTTCTTCCAACATTTCTGTCGTGTCGTACATTTTATCGTTGTCGTGCCCTTTATGTTGCTCTTCAAGCTTCAAGCTTCAATTTTTTTGAAGGGTGACTCGGAACTCCATGGTTCGCAACCTTTACTTATCATTGGTAATTTGCTTATTCCGGGAGAATTCTCCTGGCTTGCATAAACTTGGCTAGCGAAGAAGTATGGTATGACCTATGCCCTCTTCAACTTGAAGCTTGAAGCTTGAAGCACGGAGCGCGCGGTGTTAGACAGGTCCTTGTCATATTATGCTCCACTCTGCACACTGCACACATTTTTGAACTGTTACTGTCGTCATGCCACGCAACGTTGGGGACCAATCCTATTCCTCTTTGGGTGCTTGGTGACATACATATACTCAAAGTCCTTTTTGCCACGCAACATACTCGTTTCTCTGTGAAACCTACTCGATATTTGGAAGCGCCTCGTGGATGAAGAAGCATGTACTGGCTCCACTTAACGGCGCACTCGGCGCGACCCCGTCTTGACACGAATAGTAGATCCCGTTCCTTTTACTTCTCTGCCGTGCCGGCACTGCAGAATGTGGACGCCCGAACTGTTGTTGACCGTCAACCAATTACCTCATTATTAGTTGTAATCCATAGCAAGATGGCCACTATGTATGCCCCTGCCGTTCCTCTGGATGGTGACACCGCAGTAGGGGAGGTGATGGCTCCCAACTCTCTCCCTCTTCTTACCTCGCAATTGCTCCTCAAGGGTACTTTGTTCTGTCTTCTCGTGACCTTAATTGTCTCCTATACAAGGAGCTCATGGCGGAGGCTACCTCCTCAACCCAGGCGCCTCCCAATCATCGGGATTTTGTTCCAACTAAGTGACAAAAAGTGGCTATTTTCGCGAGATTGCAAGGAACGTTTCGGTGAGTAACCGAGCATTGATTCGAATGATGTTGATGTAGGGAGCATTGGACTACAGGGGAAGTCATGTGTCTCGATGTACTGGGAAAGCCCATAATCATCTTCAACAGCCTTAAATCGGCCTCTGAAATGCTCGAGCACCGTTCCAGTAATACCTCTGGACGCCCTAGGCTCATAGTCGCGGGCGAGATTATTTTAGGAGGCTTAGCGATAACGTTGATGGATTATGGCGAAGTGTGAGTAACTTACGACTCGCCCACATTATCAACGCTCACGTATTTTCACAGTTGGCGTCGCATGCGTCGTGCTGCACATGAAGCTCTCACAAAGGTGGTCGTGCAGCGCTACCACCCTATTCAAACAAAGGAGGCAACAATTTTAGTTTCCGCTCTCCTAGCGAATCCTGAAAGTCGAGAGCAACACTTTCAGCGAGCCACGGCTTCCGCGATCATTTCCATCACGTACGACTACCCAACTCTCGCCTCAGGGCAGGATAACGTCGTCCAAGACATGAATAGAAGTCTTCACCGGACCTCACAGGCAGCGACTGGGACCTCTTTTGTCGAGTTCTTTCCCTGGATGATACATGTTCCTCAGAAGTCAACCCCTTTTCCATAATTCTCAGCATTATATTTAAACACGAAGCATCAACAGGTTTGCGAAGTGGAAGAGGGAAGCCTTGGAGCAAGCTTCCGAGTTTTCCGGGATGCTTCTACGATTATTCAATCGTGTCAAAATGGACCTTGTAGGCCTTATCATCTGAATGTGCGGGTGGCGCCTTCATTGATGTATTCCACAGGTAAGCGTAGGAGTCCGTCCAAGTTTCACCGCGTCGTTGATAGAAAACCAAGATCGCTACCGCCTATCCGAGCTAGAAATGGCGCATCTCGCCGGCGCGATGTTGTGTGTAATCCCTTATTCTGTCTACGTGAGAAATCACAATGAGTCACAGTGGTGCTGGTTTTGAAACGACATCGACCACACTGATGTGGTGGACACTTGCGATGGTAGCATTCCCCGAGTCACAGCGCCGAGCACAGGCCGAACTTGATGCCGTGGTCGGCCGTGCGCGTCTCCCTACATATGCGGACGCTCCGTGGCTTCCCTACGTGCGCGCAATCATTAAAGAAGTTTTTCGCTGGCGACCTGCTGTCCGACTCGGACTGCCTCACGTAGCAGCAGAAGATGACTGGTACGAAGGCATGTTCATTCCGAAAGGCGCGACATGCATGGCCAATATATGGCATTGTAATCACGACCGGAGCGTATTCGGTGACGATGCCGATGAATTCAAGCCGGAAAGGCACCTCGGTGACAACGATGAACTATTACCAGGCCCCAAAGAAACGAATCAGGAAGGTCACGTGTCGTTCGGATTCGGGCGTCGGGTCTGTGTCGGCAGAAACCTAGCGAATGACTCACTCTTCATACATACGGCGAGGATCCTGTGGGCAGCGACCCTTAAGTGCGTGCGGGACGGGAACGGGAAGGAACTGCCTCCGAATATAAATGCGGTTGTGGACGTCGGCGTCGTTAGGTGAGCACCCTTGCCAGTATATCAGTTTGGAATCTCAACGGTTCTTGTATGTAGTCATCCTCCGCTCTTTGACTGCGCAATTGCACCCCGCTTCCCGGAAGTGCAGTCGATTCTTGCTGACGAGCGTGAGAGATTCGAGGATTGAGTGGGACCATCTGCTGTACGCTCGATTGCAAGATGATGCTTGTTATGTTATGGGTCGGATCATTTTTACCGCTACAGTACTCTGGAAGTAAAGTCTTTTCTGGAATTGGGTATGTGTGGCCGCGTGATGGCGACTAGGAGAACGGAGGCAGTGGCACTAGCAGGAAGAAAGTAAAGGAATTCACGTTTCATCTTTCACTAGGGATCGGAGCCTAGGGACCGGAGCCTTTACAGGCAATGTCAAGGTTTGCTATCGAAGGATGACTATCGTAAAGATGGTGAAAAAGATGCGTCTGTCTTTGTTTTCGTTGTGACGTTGGCAGGTACTCCGTTTCGATCCGTGCATAGCTCGGTGGTTACCTTCCAATACATTTTCAACACGCGAACAACACAGGGAAGTACATCTCTTGAAAAGAAATTCAATGGATGGAGTCTGAGATCTGAGAGACGACCAGACAAGTTCGAGTTCTTATTCCGACCGAATGCCTCGGAATCCACGGACCGCCCGCAATGACCCTAACCACGTGCTCAAAAGTCACTGAGCCATCTTCGACAGCTACCTCAGACAAAGACGACTACCAACGGCTCATAAATTTCGGCCGTGCTGGCGGTTACGTTGCCGCTTTGCCGGGCTCGCGCGAGTTGGATCTCGCCCGTGGCCTATCGTCCTCTTTTCATGCTGTCCGGTCACTGGAACATCATGACGACATCCTCGCCCCTTTGTATCGTCGTGCACGCCTCATGGCTGCAAAGGCACGGAAATTGCATGAGTCGACGAAGACAGGTTAATCGGGACATGTACCTTCAATGTCAAGCATGTCGACAGACAACTCTGTCTCCCGGGTTCGCACCTTTTCCCAACTCCCGCCGCTGTGCTGACAGCACCTCACCACTCACCATTCCACCCTTCAGTATGCTCACCCCGTCTGGCTACCCATACGTAACGTTCTCAGTCGTACCATCGAGCTCTCCGACAACGCGGTCAAACTTTTCTTTCTACATCCCAAACAGCTGCATATATCAAGGGATACCGAAAAGGTCCTGTGTGCGTGCCTTTCCCTTTTCCCTGATCTGAACTCACAAGTCGTCACCACTACTCCCTGTAGTATGCTCCCCCACATCGTGCGGAGGCCACTGGCTTGGGGAACTTTCTGTGGATATCAAGTCCGCTGTCTTCTACTCAGCACGGAATCCGCAGCCAACCCAGACAGTGATGCTGCCGAGCGCAACCGAGGCCATGCCAATGCCCCCCATATGACGCAAGTATGGCCCGCGTTCACGGTCTGGGATGACCGTTCCCTACCCCATGAGGTCCGTCGCGGGTCCGAAAATGGCGTTAGCGAATTGGCCGTAGTAGGTAGCTTTTTGCTCGGGTAATCCGGGTCGGTTACAGCACTCTTCCCGCCCACCCTGTATGGCACACAACATTGACAAATCCGCAAAACTCCGCTCGCATCCCCAACTCGGTCTTGATGGCAATCGCAGCAGCACTCTCATGCGAGCCTGCAGCTTCTTCTTTCCGTGGATGTCGAGTCGGCCGTCTTCGTGGAATCCGCAGCCTCCCCAGACAGTGACCCACCGGGCACGACTGTGGCCACGCAGCCAACGCTACAGTGGTGGTGGCGCGATCTATGGCGCGATATATCCTACAGTGAAGGTAGTGCAGTACAGTCGTAATTTCCAATACCGGAGGTATGTTCCTGCTCTTGGTGTCCTTTTAGTGAAACACACGTTTTTCTTGATCTCCTCTTGAAACGCCCCTCGAATGTGGGGCTCCCAATCCCCCCTCATCCACTAGTCGCTCGATAGTGTGCGGGATGGCAATCGTGACCGACAACAGAGCTCTTGGGTGAGCCGGCAACAAATTCCTTGAAAACAACGAGATGACGCTCCATGACATGCCCTGTGCCAGGTGACACAAGCGCAAGGTGGGTGTCCCTTTCTCAATCCCTTGTTCTCGCTCATGTCCATGTGGCGACCATTCTCAGAACGGCAAACATCGCAAACCATGCGGACCCTATACGACCGCACACGCCGATTTGCTTCCACAAGACTGTCTCCATGCTACGCAATGGATCTATGGATTGTAAAGTTACAGTAACGCATGTCGTATCGTTAAATGGACCAGTTTGATGAGGACACAGTTTGGGACTCAATTGCCCCCCATTCTTGCCTCTCGGCGGTCGGACTTGTCGCGTTTTCTGCGGCACCCTATTTATTCAGGAGATGTTTTGCCGCATGGAGGACGCCGCTTACCAGCGGGATCGGCGCCCTGTGATGTGCTTTCCCCAACAACGCGTCACATATCTGTATCTTAACTGCAATGGGCGCAATTTAGGGAGAAGCAAGCTATTGAATGGTGAAGGTGAAGAGAAGAGGTTATCAGACCGATACAGGTAATCCACACCCTTTTGGAAGCCCGCGGGATAGCGGACAACACCACAAACGGTCGAGACAGAGACGCAAGGGGGTATCTCTATTAGGAGCAAGTACACGCGATAGGGGAGAAGATAAAGGAAAGTAGATAGTGCCTGCCCCACATGTCAGGCGCGTCGTGTGGTGAGCGGGTGAAACATAGAAGCATCGGCTCGGTGATCGGTGTGTGGCAAGTAGTATAGTAAGTTAGAGAAGCGTAATCACAGCTTACACCCTTGCGACTGTCTTCACACAGTTCGCTACAAGAGGACGCTCTTCGTGTTTAGGTGCAAACGGCGTATTGTTTTGCAAGCTTCTGTGCGAAATGTCCAATCGGTCTGATGGTCTGATGGCCTTGCTGATTCAATGGTGTGTAGTGCGCCGCGGGCCGCGGCGACCGCGCACACGCACAAAATTTATTCAGTTGAAATTCGGGTGGGATGGCGGACTCTCTCAACGGGTACGGTTTGACGCTCTACTTCTGATGGCTCTCCCACTGGTATCGGGTCACGATTCGGGTGAGATAGGGTCTTCAGAAACCAATAATCCTGTTTGGCTGCGACGGCTTGCCGTTGAGCGTCCTCTTGTGGCATATAAGCCATAGCCGTGCTTTCTTTCAAAATTCCCCCTCTCGCACCACTGGCATCTGCCAGTGACGAGCTCATCACAATATCTATATCTCTTGCCGACCCTACTACGGTCCTCACTTGTTTCCACTTACTTGTTATTTGTTTTCGGGATGGGTCCCACGTCCTTTGCCAAGCTCTTTGCTCTAATATCCTTCCTTATTTTGACATCCTTTGTCTATGTTCAAGCTGCCGTTATTCCTGCTCTCGAAGATAAAGGAACTGACAGTGATCCAGTACATGCTCTCCGTTATAATACTCGTTATTATACTCATACTCACTTATGTCTTCTAGGCTCCCACGAACGACATCACCCAGCAGCTCACAGTCAAGCTTCCTATCTGTACCGGAAGTGCTGATGGTACTGGAAAAGACAGTTGTCTTGCATTCTTCACGACGACTTCAGATTTCGGAAATTGGGTCTTAGTCTCACAAGCTACTGAGGCGGCAGACCTAGCTCACTCGCATTTGAAGGTTGGTGAAGCCACTCACGTCCGTGGCAGGCCGGCTGAAGATGACGAGAAAAGGAAGGGAACGGGTGACAAGGCCCAGGTTATAAGTACGGTTGACAAGCATCAATGGGGAACATATATTCGGGGCAAGAGAATCGACAAGCGCCAATCAGATGGAACACTTGGAACAGTTGGCCGGGCTGTCAACAATCAGGGCGACAAGGGCGAAGGCAACAGCAAGAGAGCTGACGAGACAGACGATGTAAGTCTCCCTTTTTACTGAGTACGACTATGAAACTTTTTTGACAACGGAAAGTGTGTTGTCAGCCAGTATAATAGCTTCGATTGTTTCGTTGAAGAATGACAGGTGTCCAACATCACCAAGCTCCGGAACGATAGGAAGTAAAGTCTTGATTTCTCCGAGTCGACTTCGTACAAGAACGGCTTCCTCACCTGCGAACTGGTTTCTTCTCGTTTTGTGACAAAAACATCTCAAATTGAACGCCCATAAAAGAAGTTACAAATGATTGGGAGTGTAAATGAAAGATAGAGAGTAGATAGTCTCGATGTTCTATTAGCAATGCCCACTGTCATATTCTGTGATCCAGTGCTTTTCCGTTGACCGCAAGTCGAGGGCCGCCATGTTCTTTCGCTGAACTGGAGGCTTGAGGGACTACGGTAACCTCAGCAAGTATTCCACTTCTCCTGTCGTGTGCCTTTGGAAGGACGCCTGGTTGTTTCGATGTTTCAAGTATGAGAGTCCATTCAGGACATGGCTAGAGTCGCCAATGTCGTGTTGCTGTCTCTACTATTAAGCTGTCCAGGAGCAATGGCTCGGAAGCAGACAGTAAGGCTTGGCCCAATGCCGCTGCAAAATTGTACTCTAGATTTATGGTTCTTTCTTACCACTGGCGATGATGCCTGCAGCCGCACCCGTGACAGAACCTGGACTCTTGCAAGGACTACATCATGATGCATGCTTTGATGCGCGTTTCACTGTAGTATCACACACAAGATCATCAGGCCAAGGTACACCCCTTTCTTTCTCTCTCCTGGGCCAGAGCCGCGAGAAGTTAAGAATCTGAACTGTCGTAGAATGCTACGGGCCAGACGTGCGACTCTTGGTGCGACTGTACTTAAGATTTTCCTTTTTTGGGGTTTTTTTTTGTGTGTGACCACGTGACTCAGTACTCATGCACGGCTCGTCCAAGCCCTTCAGCGCAAGCCCCATCCTCGAGGCATCAAGCTGAATGCCACCGATTCACGGCAAGGCAATTACAGTAGCCTGACTTATCAAGAGTTCGATCTGGCTGGCAGTAGCTGCATACCTCTCCAGGTTGGAACGTAGCATTGGACGACTAATTTCCATGGCAACCGTCTCTTGAACGGCTTGGCTTAGTCCGTCATATTTTGGATGAGTCAGTGCTGAGCCGAGCCAAGTTGAGTGAAGTGGTGTCGCAGCAGTACTAAATTTGCCATTCAATCCCATTTCCCTTTGGGAGCTTGGTCGTATCCAGGCTCGTATCGCAATTCGTTTCTCATATCTTCAAAGCTTTACGCAGACATGCTAGTCCTCTGTCCGTGAATCAGCACGTCTGCAGAAGAAGCTTGGACCAGCTCCTCACAATATACTGGCAATCCCATCTTGCTTAGGCAGTATGCTACCAGAACAGTAGATCCCATTGGCAAAGACGGGTGCTCCGTTTCAATCCATGCAAAATCTCGGCTACAACCTTCCAATACATTTTCAATACTGACAATACACGAACAATACAGCGAAGTACATATTTTGAAAAGAAATTTGATGTATGGGATAGGAGAGACGACCTGACAAGTATCTCCGTGTGGTGAGTGGGATCAATCGTGAATTAGTGAAACATAGAAGTGTCGGCTCGACGATCGGCGTGATCGGAGGATGGCAGGTGGCATCGTAAGTAGAAAGAGAAGCGTACTTGCACTGATACTATCACGTTACTAGTGTTGCAAATGACCCCCCTTATGCAAATTTGACAAGATTGCACTCGATCACCACATTCCCATTATCATTTCCACCCAAAAAAAATACAGTAAGTAAAGTAGCATCTATAGATATTAGATCAAGAGGGGAAAAAAAGATCTGTCAATAAACTGGAGTATGATGCGACTAAAAAAGAGGAGGTATGGTGAAATGTGAGGTCCCTGACCCCCAGATCCCAACGATGTCAATAGTCCCACTTCATTCTGTTGGGCTAGCATGTTAGAATACACCTCTGAGGTTGCAAATTATTCATTTGAAGGGATGAAACACGCCTGATCAAAAACTAGAACATAATCTCATTTTGAGGGTCTCCAAGAGTGACAAAAGCGTGATGATTTCGGGTTTTGCCAGCCGGCATCATGGGCAACCCGAGTTACCGGTGACCCAACTGACGCGACTCAGCAACCGCTTCATAGTTGCCAAATGTTGCCGTTGATGTGACAATTTGTGACAAATTTTGCAGAAGGGGATGAAAAGCACAGAGCATTCATAAAGGGGAAAACAAATAAGCAAAAATTACAATATGATGGGATATTCTTTATTCTGTCAGTATGTACAATTTGAAGTTGCTGTGATGTGTTGTTGAAGCTACAGAAAATAAAAACCCAATTTTTGCAACACCCGGAACTCGACAGTACGCCACAGATTCGACAAATTTCATGCAGTTGGGGTTCGGGTGACGTACTACTCTCTCGAACAGGCACGGTTCAACGTTCAACGCTCTACCTTTGGTGACTCTCCCACAAGTATGGCCTGTGGGTGAGATAGGGTCTTCAGGAACCAATGATTTGGTTTGGCTGCCGCGGATTGGCGTCAAGCGTCCTCTGCGCGGTATAAAAGCACAGCTATGCTTTCTTTCAAAATTCCCCAGTCTCGCATTGTCTGCCAGTGACGAGCTCATCACAGTATCTATATCTCTTCCCGACCCTGCTACTGTCCTCACTTGCACCGACTTGTTATTTTTTTTCAAGATGCCCCCCAAGACCTTCTTTGCCAGGATCCTTGCTCTTATATTCCTCCTTGCTTCGACATCCTCTGTCTATGTTCAAGCTGCTGTTATTCCTGCTCTCGGAAACAAAGGAACCCCGGCATTCGGCGACATTCAGCGCCCATCCATCGCTGATCACGGTGAAGACCTAGACATTACTCAAAACCTAGATACCTCCACTGCTGTTACGGCAGATGCATGCGGAGCCTTTACACCTCCCATCGTCAACTTAAATCTGTATGTACATCGTCCACGCCCGTTTGTCACCAGTGATCGGGTCAGCTGATTTAGAGCACCTTTAGTGGTGTTGACGGTTCACGGTCAATCGAGACGGTGCAAGTGGACGCATCCGGAACTGGAAAGACCTTCATAACAGCCAAAATCGTCGTCGACAGTGATCCTGTACATGCTCTCCATTGTAATACTCGTTACATACTCATACTCACCCATGTCTTCCAGGCTCCTACGAATGACATCACTCAGCAGCTCACAGTCCAGCTTCCTATCTGTACCAAAGGCACTGGCGATACTGGAAAAGACCGTTGTCTTGCGTCCTTCACGACGACTTCAGGTTTCGGAAATTGTGTCTTGGTCTCACAAGCTACTGAGGCGGCAGACCTGGCTCACTCACAATTGAAGATTGATGAAGTCACTCATGTCCGTAACAGGCCGGCTGGCGATGACGAGAAAAGGAAGGGAAAGTGGGGAACGGGTGACAAGGCCCAGGGTATTACGGCTGACAAGCATCAATGGGGAACATATAGTCGGGGCAAGAGAACGGATAAGCGCCAAACAGATGGAATATTTGGCCAGGGTTACAACGGTGTCGCCGAAGAGAACCAGAGCAAGAGAGCAGAAAAGCGTCAATCAGATGATCACGTAGTCAATGTAAGTCTTCCTTTTCACTGAGTACGATTAGGAAGCTTTTCTGATAACAGAAAGTGTGATGGCTGCAACCCTGATCAATTAGTAGGCTATAGTAAGAGCTGACAAGTGTCCAACATCACCAAGCTCCTGGGCCGAACGGAACAATAGGATGTAAGTCTTGTTTTCTCGGCCTCGTTCTAGAACGCTTCCTCACCTGCGAACTGGCTTCTTCTCATTTGGTGACAGAAACAGCTTAATTGAACGTCAATGAAAAGTTACAAATGATTGGGAGAGTAAATGAAAGATAGAGAGTATATAATAGTCTCGATGTTCTATCGCAATGCCCACTGTCATATTCCATGATCTAGTACTATTCCGTTGACCGCAAGTCGAAGACTCGAAGGTCGTCACGTTCTTTTGCCCGACTTGAGGTCTGAGGGACTACGGACTGTAACATCAGCGAGTATTCTACAGGTCTCGCGTCGTGTGCCTCTGGAAAGATGCCTGATGGCCTCAACGATTCAAGTGCGAGAGTCCATCCCTCCAGGACATGGCTGAGTCCTTAATGTCGTGTTGTCTATTTCTACTACTATAAACTCAAAGCCGGCCAGTCGTAATGGCTCTGAATCGGACGGTAAGGCTTGGCCAGATGCCGCTGCAAAAGTATACTCTCGAGCCTCAACCTGTGGGTGTCTCACTGGCGGCGATGGCCGCTGCCAGGCCGCACCCGTGCCGAACAAGGACTACATGAATGCTGTCGATGCGTGTTTAGTATCACACAGCCAAGGTTCTTTCCCTCACCTGGGCCGGAGGCCCAAGTGTTGTAGCTCACACTTGCCATGGAAATTCGTCGTGCAATGCCACGTTCCAACCTGGAGAGGCAAGCAGCGATATCCGAGTCGATGATCGATGATCGATCAATGATCGATCAATGATAAATAGTCCCTTGATAACTCGGGCCTCCTTGATTTCCTTTCCGTGGATCAGTGGCGTTCAACTTGAAATCTGAAGGTTGAAGCTTGAAGTTTTGAGGCTCGACGCTGAAGGAGTCATCAGTCACGAGGTCACAAGATGGCTCGATTCAGCTCGAGTCGCAAGTCCCGGTCCGTCCTATTTTGGACGAGTCGGAGTCGAGCGGCGGCAGCAGCCACTAAGTTGGCCGATACCATCTCTCTTTGGGTATATCGCGACTCATATCTCATATCTTCATACACTGTGGAAGCACGTCTGCGGAAGAAGAAACCCAATACACTGGCAATCCCACCTCGTTTCAAGTCTCGCTTACCAGACGTTGTTTTCGCTTCGGTGCCATGCCGAATACGGACGCCCGCACTGTCGTCCAAAAGGCATACTTCCAGTTTCCAGTTTCCAAGCGCCCTCCATTCCCTCTGCTCTCGAATAATGGGTGGTCCATGACCATTATAATAGTCAACAATCCTGCTTGAGCAAGTTGAGGTTCTGCGACAACCGGGATCCGAAATTGAGGGCATACATACCGGTGAACCTCGCTTCACTGCCAGACCTTCGGGGAAGCGATTAACAATCCATCTGATTATTAGTTGAAATGATCAATAAGAGGTGCATGAATACGCCTTAAGTACCCCCCCCCCCCCGGAATCGAGGAGGGACTGCTGTCTACTGCCTATCGTCATATTCTACCTATATCACAATGGCTTACGACGTCCCTCCGATAGTAAACGCTTTTAGGAAATGCACTGGATGGTTCCCCGGAGCTTACAATGCCTCTGCCTATACACCTACTGTTCCTTTTGATGGGGGAACTGTAGTCATGGAGGGTGTAGCTCCCAACTCTCTGTCTCTTGACACCTTGTCATTGCCACTCAGAGGTATTTTGTTTTGTCTTCTCGTGACCTTCATTGTCTCCTATGCAAGGAGGTCACGGCAGAGGCTCCCTCCTCAACCCAGGCGCCTCCCAATCATCGGGAATCTGTTCCAGCTAACTGACAAAAGTTGGTTAGTTTCGAGAGATTGCAAGGAACGCTTTGGTGAGTACCCTGCGTTGATTTGAAGGATGCTGATGTGATCATTGGACGATAGAGGAGGTCATGTATCTCGATGTACTGGGAAAGCCCATAATCATCTTCAACAGCCTTAAATCGGCCTCTGAAATGCTCGAGCACCGTGCCGGTTATTCTTCTGGACGCCCTCGGCTCATCGTGGCGAGCGAGATCATTTTAGGAGGCTTGGCGATGACATTGATGGATCATGGCGAACTGTGAGTACAGACGATAGGCCGCCCGGATTATCAACGCTCACGTATCTTCGCAGCTGGCGTCGCATGCGTCGTGCTGCACATGAAGCTCTTACAAAAGTAGCGGTGCAGCGCTACCACCCTATTCAAACAAAGGAGGCAACTATCTTGGTTTCCGCTCTTCTCTCGAATCCTGAAAGTCGAGAACAACACTTTCAGCGAACCGCGGCATCCGCGATCATGTCCATAACGTACGACTACCCAACACTCGCCTCATCGCAGGATAAGGTCGTCCAAGACATGGATAGAAGTCTTCACTGGGCCGCACGAGCAGCAGCTGGGACGTCTCTTGTGGAGTTCTTTCCCTGGATGGTACACGTTCCACAGAGGTCAACCCTTTTTCCATAATTTCGCGTTGTATTCAAATACGAAGCATCGACAGGTTTGCGAAGTGGAAGAGGGAAGCCTTTAAGCAAGCTGCCGAGCGTTCCGAGATGCTTCTACGATTATTCAATCGTGTCAAAATGGACCTTGTAGGTCTTATCATCAGAATGTGCGGGTGCCGACTTATAATCATATATTCCACAGGCTAGCGTAGGGGTCCGTCCGAGTTTCAGCGCATCGTTGATAGAGCACAGAGATCGCAACCGCCTATCCGAGCGAGAAATGGCGTTCCTCGCTGGCACGATGTAGTATGTAATCGCCTTCTTTTAGTAGACATAAGAAATTACAATGCGTCGCAGTGGTGCTGGTCTCGAGACGACATCGACCACACTGATGTGGTGGACACTTGCGATGGTAGCCTTCCCCGAAGCACAGCGCCGAGCACAGGCCGAACTCGATGCCGTGGTCGGCCGTGCGCGTCTCCCTACGTATGATGACGCACCACGCCTTCCTTACGTGCGGGCGATCATTAGAGAAGTTCTTCGTTGGAGACCCCCTCTTCGACTCGGACTGCCTCACACAGTGGCAGAAGATGACTGGTACGATGGCATGTTCATTCCGAAAGGTGTGATATGCATGGCCAATATATGGCATTGTAATCACGACCGGAGCGTATTCGGTGACAATGCCGATGAGTTCAAGCCAGAAAGGCATCTCGGTGACAATGGCGAACTGTTGCCAGGCCCAAAGAAACGAATCGGGAAGGACATGTGTCGTTCGGATTCGGTCGGCGGGCCTGTGTCGGCAGACACCTGGCGAATGACTCGCTCTTCATACATACGGCACGGATCCTGTGGGCCGCGACCCTTAAGTGCGTGCGAGACGAGAATGGGAAGGAACGGCCTCCAGATACAAGTGCGTCTGTGGATGTGGGCGTCATTAGGTGAGTACCCTTGCCAGTATATCAGTTTGGAATCTCAACGGTTCTTGTATGTAGTCGTCCTCCGCCTTTGACTGCGCAATTGCACCCCGCTTCCCGGAAGTGCATTCGATTATTGTTGAGGAACGTGAGAGTTTTGATGACTGAAATGGCCCAGTCAGCTGTACGCTACAGCACTATCGTCATGCTGGCATGACTGTTTAGATGGCTGACGGCTGGACTTGTAAATGGATATAGTTTCATTATTTGGCATTTCATGCCGAGGCGAAGCGAGGCGCGCCTTATGCTGATGCTTTTGATACTGTCCGACGGTTCTAATAAAAAGGTACGGTCCAGAGGTGGTTAGATTCCCAAATGGTCGCCGACGGTGATCCTGTACATGCTCTATTCGTTATACTCGTACTTGCCCGTACATCTTCTTGGCTCCTACGAACTACGCCACTCAGTAACTCACCGTACAGCTTCCTATTGGTACTAAATGCACTGGCGGTACTGAAAACAACGGTATTCCTGCGCCCTTCGCTACGACTTCAGGTTTCGGAAATGGCGTCGTAGTCTCACCGGCTGCTGAGGCAGCAGACCTCGCTCAGTCACATTTGAAGACTGTTCAAACCCCTCATGTACGTAGCCGGAGAAAGAGAGCTCACAAGCGTCAATCAGCGGAGTAGTTGAGAGAGAAGGGGCGGGTTATTTGTTAGGGAAGATTGGTCAGAGGCGCGAGAGAGCAGACGGAGCGCACAGGCTGCATTACTTGTACTGTATTTTACCTGTATGCGGTTAAGGCGGGAGTGTCTGGGGCTGTTGAATGATGATCTGGGCCGACGTCGGTGTTGGTCTTTTGAAAGCTCTCCGTACCGGGGAGTGTGTACCACGAGGCCGGCAGATGCCGACTCGGAGTGCCAAGTTATGGTCTGGGATCAGTCTGGCAATCGCTTCGCCGAATACGATGAACTATTTTCGAGCCTCAGAAGGTCTATCACCACCAATTGTACGTTAAAACAAAAACACGAGGAAGAGGCAAGAGGCACGATGTTGATTGATGATGTTGGTTGACCTTTGTGTTTGTTGTTGACCTTTTGTCTCACGCCATGAAACTGCCTTGAATAAAGGTGCGTCCGTCTCCTCCTCCTCTCTGGCACCTAGGTCATCGATTTTCATGGATTCCAGTTCCGAAGGCTTGTTAAAGTCGTTTCCAGACTCACAAGAAACCAACCAACCAACATCGACGTACGTCCTTTGCGCACCATCCCGCTACGACTGCTGACTGACTCGATGCGATGTAGGCCAGGTGACTTCGATCGACGTGCTCTCCGATGATGTCCTACTTGACATATTCAACTTCTATGCGAATCATCCTTCCGACGATGAATCTCGGACTGAAAAAAATGCGATTGAGGCGTGGCAATTACTGGTTCACGTTTGTCGGCGATGGCGAAGCGTGGTTTTTGGATCACCGCAACACCTGAATCTACATCTTGTTTGTACGCAGGGAACTACGAGAGACATGGTGGATATCTGGCCACCCTTCCTTCTCATCATCACGGACGGTGCCAACGCCTCCATAGCCCAAGCAGAAGGCATGGACAACATTGTTGCGGCACTCGAGCGCAGCGATCGCGTGGATAATATCAGACTTTCTGGTCCTGATAGTATACTATTTGAAAGACTTTCGACCGCGATGCAGGAGCCATTCCCGAAGCTGACAAGTCTGGAGCTCTGCTCGCTTCAGACTGATAGAGCGTCGGCGTCGACGTCGGTCCTCCCCAATTCGTTCTTGGGTGGATCTACCCTACATCTGCGACTCCTCCGGCTGAGTGGCGTCCCATTTCCAGGTTTACTAAACCTACTTTTGTCTGCCACTCGCCTCGTCCAACTTGACCTTTTGGACACTCCTCATTCCGCATACATTTCACCCGAGGCAATGGCCCCTGCCCTCTCCGCGATGACCAGCCTTAAATCACTTCAGATTAGATTCCGATCCCGTCGATCTCACCCCAACCAGGAAAGTCGACCTCTGCCTCCCCCATGGCCCGCATCGATGCCCCTCAACTCGCGAAAGTGGATATAACCTTCTTCGGTCAAAGTGTATTCGACACACCACAATTCGCCCAATTCATTACCCGTACGCCAAAGTTGAAAGCACTTGAAAAAGCTCATGTTATCTTTGATGAGGATTACTTCTTTGGGGTCCTCTTCTCATCACGGACATTTGGCTACGGAAAGCTCAAGGTTACAATTCCACGTACGAAAATAGATCGGCAACTTAGGTTTCTGTACCAGCTCTGTACCCGGTTTTGCCTCACCTTTCCGTTGTGGAGGCACCTCTACATCGACGAGCACCCAGATTGGATAGGAGGTTGGCAAGATAACATCAGCCACATGCTTTGGCTAGGACTATTAGGCCCATTTCCCGCCGTGACGAATCTCTATTTATGCGAGGCAATTTGTTTGACTGTCCTGCCGGAGCTCATTGCAAGCGGAACAACAGAAGAGTGGCCCACCCTGCAGAATATTTTCCTGGAGGGGATCGAGCCATCAGGACCCGTCCATGAACGTATCCAGCAGTTTGTTTCCACCTGGCAGGTCCTCGGCCAAACCATAGCGGTTTCTAGCTGGGACAGAGATCGGAGCAACTTGGAGGCCAATGATTGACAAATTCCTTCCACCTTCTGTCCCATTACGTTTCGTGTCGTATTTACTGCTCGTTGTTTTCGTATTCATGCTTTGTTTACTTTGCTCACGAAATCCTCGGGTATCAAACATCACGTGATTTCACCGGCGAACAAACACGTGTGGTTCGGTGAATGACAGAAGTCCCGTGTTTCGCATCATCCTCCTATCCTCCACCTCACACGTATCGAAAGCCAGCATGACCTGGATTGCGCAGCTTTTGCGTGCAGTGATCAATTGCTGTGTGAACAATATCGTTTCCCCATATATCGAGCCTGTGCCACCTCGCTCACCATACTTAACAAGGACTACGTACATGCTGTGAGGCATGTAGTATCACACAGGTAGGTCCTTTTTCCGAATTTTACCCCTGTTTCCCGTAGCTCAGATCTACCATGGACATTTGTCGCCCAATGGTACCGACCATCCTGAAGAGGCAAACACGGGCGCTCGCCCCTAGCAACCAAAATGAACACATTTGCACCTGCAGGGCCCATAACCTGTTGAACTGGTCACTGGGTTATGAGCCCTGCAGGTGCAAATGTGAGGGTGTGATGGATTGGTAATCTTGTCAACATAGCCGGGAAGCTCAGGGCCTGGGTTCAATCTCCCGGTCTGTCCGTATTTCAACAGTATGT